>CAEFZX010022142.1:0-87986 GCA_903066825.1 Alfaro cultratus | reverse complement strand
TATATATATACTGTATATAAAGTTACTTTTAGTGATCCTTCCATCTAAAATTGTTGGCAACTTTTGTGATCTTAGCCAGATGGTGAAACATTCAAGTCCCTATTAACTATTTGTAGACAGTCGTAAGTCTGTGGATAAATTTTTGTATCCCATTTTTTAAAATAGGTTTTCATTTTAATTCTGTGAAACATGAAAGATTAAAATGGTAATTTAAGGTGCCATCAAACTATGCCTAATTTCTCCACTTACATCTGATTGGCATCGTTACTGATGCCATAAAGTGCCACTCTACCGTGCTTGTGATCCTTTCTCAATATTAGATGTAATTTCTAAAGTTATTTATTAGGCTGCCTCCTTTCAAAATCTGTAATATAATGTAAAACTGATGATAATAAAAAGGGCATTTCAGCTCTAGATGTTTTGTGAGTCTTTAAAAAGCACACCTCTTTAAAACCTTTTGATGTAACATGATATCTTTTTGCCATCGCAGATGCGACCTCAGCAGAAAGTTTCATTCTGCGTACAAATCAAAGGACGACACCATGTATATCATAAGTCTGCTGAGCACTCTCCTGATCTTCCAATCCACCTTCTTATTTTCTGTATTCACAGGGGGGTCCACTTTGAACTCGGGGATCCGAAGGTTGGGTGCATGGCCCTGAGCAGGCTAATCCCCCATGATCCCTCACCACATGTGGGATCTTTTGTCTTTTTACTTGAACTCAAATTTTACTGCTTGAATATATTGTAACTCTTTCAAGTGAGCTCGATATCAGTTTCCACATTAGCTCCGGACAGTTAGGATTGACTGCAGATGCACAAAGAAATTGTGAGATTGATGATAGGTTGAGAGAATGGCTCATAGGCAAGTAAGGGAATTGTCTAAACTTAAAAAAAAAAAGTCGTTTGTAGCTTCACTAATCCTCTTTCACCTCACTCAGATGAGCCATCTGTTGAAGAATTCAGATTGGACTTTAGGAAGATGTTAAATAAGATCGACTACGGTGCCATGCAAAACTGTTCGTAAGCCTTCAACTTTTTCACATTTTGTCACATTACAATAATTTCAAAAGAAAGTTTCATTTTCTTTATTATTGGGGTTATGTATGAATAATTAAATCTAAGTGGTACTTTTAAGAGGGAAAAAAGTCATGACTTTACATGCATTTTCTGGAACTACTCCCCTTTACACTTACATTTGCAAGTGTTTTTTTGGTGTATTTCTACCAGCTTTGCATATCTAAAAAATAAAAATCTTTGCACATTATTTTTTTTGCAAAGTATCTTAAGCTCAGCCAACTTGGATGGGGGATCATATGTGAACTGCATGTTTCAAGTTTGCTAATATTAAGTTAGATTATGATAGGCTGTCTCACTCATAAGTCTTCTGCACAAATTGTCAGGATTTTCCTGTATGTCGCTCCATACAGCTTCCTATCATCTCTGATCAGCTTTCTTGTTTCTTCTCAAGAAAGGATATCCACACCATGATGCTGCCACCCTTTTTCCCAATGGGAATGTGTGTTCATGGTGATGTGTAGTAATGGTTTCCCAACATTTTGATTGTTATGGAATTCAGTTTTGTTCTCATTGAAGAGCAGCTTCTTCCACTTGTTTCTCCTCTACATGCTTTGTGGCAAGCATGTTTTAGTGTTTTAGTGAAGCCAACTTTTTGACAGAGCATAATAGTTTTCCCTCTGCATCTCCTCCAGCATTAAAATAGATGCCTGATAATGTTTCTTCTTCATGTTAGTTTAAGTGGACGACCATGTCTTAATCGTTTTGTAGTTTTACAATACTCTTTGAATTACAGATGATGACTTGAACATCCTGCTCTATAATATCTGTGAAGTTTTTAAAATTTTTAAAGCCTAATCCTGCTTTGAAGTTCTCCACAACTCTATCACTAACCTGTTATCTATAATCATTAGTCTTCATAATACTGTTTTGGTATTGTTCTCTGACAAACCTCTGATCAGCTCAGATTGAAATTAAACTATTAGAGCCTATTTTCTCACTTCCAAAGATGGTTGCTTGCACTGGACTTTATTTAATGGTGGTCCTAGATTATGGGTGCTAAATAGATGTTTCATTGTCATAAATAAATCCAAATTTCAAATACATGCACTGCATAAAATGTTTCCTAAAACTACACACTTACATTTTTTTGTATTTCTTCAGCCTGGATTGCATCCAATAATTATTAGCCCCCAGTTATCCCCTACCAGGGTGCCAGTGGACCAGCAGCCACTGACAAGGTTAAGCTGTTTAGAGTAGGTGAAGAGATTACACAGCTTATTATCCACATCTCTCTCTCTCTCTCTCTCTCTCTCTCTCTCTGAGTCTGTCTCTCTGCCCCCGCTGCCCCATGCTCCCCGCACCCAGCATGGCTGCATGGGGCCACTCCGAAATTTAATACCATGTCTACAACCAGATAAGGCTTTCTTACGGACAGATTAACAATATGCCCATTGTTTGTTTCCCCTGTGCAGTCTTGCAAGCAGGCAAATACAGGCAGCTGAAGCTCGAAAGCTAAGGAGTCGGGTTGTCCGAAGTGAACTCTAGCAGAAAGAAAGACAAACGTTTGAGAAAAAGGGGCCAAGCAGAAGAAAAGAGGAGCAAAAAGATCGAAGGGAAGGCAATGACAGAAGAAAGACAGGCAAACAGTGGGGGAGAAAAGAGGAAGGGGAACAGGGAGAGGGAGGAATTCGGCAGATAGTCTGGAAGTACCGGGTCAAGCGCTGCATTTTTCCTCGGTAACAAGAGACTGGGGAAGGCATGTCAGCAGCCAAATTGCCCCTCAAGCCCTCTGACAAGAACTGTCAGCAGAGAGAGAAGAGGGACTCTGTCTGGCCTGCTCTCATGCCAGGGTTAATCACTGGCAATTACAGAGAGGAGGACCAATCAAAAGGCCATGATGGTGCCGCGCCAAAGTGTGTGGCCAGCGGTGCTTAGGTGTCATAAACCACTGAGACGTTAACTAACTCTCCGTCCAAAGCCTTAAAAAAAATTGTGGAGCATTTTACATGTGATTTAAAGTTCATTTGAATGTTTGAAGTGGACGCAGCAATGAACACGACCACCGCCTGTGTGTGTACAGAGGTAGTAGAATTACATGGGTGGGGATTCAGAGGTGATGAGGCTTTAAATCGGAGGGGTCCCCAAAGTACCCTGTGGTCCTGAGCACCTGGTGTCAGATCATGTCAGAGGGCGCGGGGCCAAAAATTTTTAAGCTGAGCTGAGAATCTGAGCGAGTGATGAAAATGAAATAGTGCAGATGGATGCAAAAAAAAAGCTGCACTCTTACAGGGTAGAGGCCCTTGAACACTGTTCAACACCATCCAGTTCACAAAATATAAAATATTGTGAAAAGAAAAATAGTGGATGGCATACATATATAAAAAATGAAACGCAATAAAATTTGTGAATGTAGCATATAAAAATGTGAAAATATTCAGTGATTGGGAATACTTTTGCGATACCACTGTATAAACATTCATTTTACAGATTAAAAAAATCCTAATCAGCAAATTAGCTGTGACAGTTAAATTTGTTAGATGTGAAAATTTGGCAACAAATTTTATGTCAAGATTACTTTGCAAGGTAAAATGTAAAACTAAATCATTTTATTAAAATATTGTCAATACTCCTTTGTTGATTCTTTCTGCTGTAGTCTTATAATATTTCAACCGTTTGTTTTTATAGCTCAGTTTTCTGTATGTGAATTGATGACACTGGTTAGATTTCAGCTTTGCAGATGCTGAATATTCATAAGGTTTGTCTCTGCATTTGTGTCGAGTTGCTGAGCAGCATAGACTTCTTTTTGTATTCACGCGGTGACAGTTGACAGCTGTTTTTCCCTTAATAAGATTAGGCTAAAGAAATTACTTGTGCACTCTTTAATCTGCTATTTAACGGAGGGGGCCACCTGGGGCCAGCCTTATCCCATCCACTCTGAATGGCTAATCAAAGAGGGCTTGATTCACACAGGGATAGAGGCAGCACTTGAGAGCACATGAAATCTGTGCCCGTAAAAGGGTGATAAATGTATGATTCCCTAGTGTTTCATTTCTTGTGTTTTAGTTGACATTTTTATTTTGTATTCAGTAGTAAAAGTGGGACATTTTTCTCCATTTATTCCTGTGCTCAAATAAAGCTTACACAGCATCTCCAAGTGAAATCAATGAAGTTGGAGATATATTTGTGTTGCAAGTAATGATTTACACAGTAACGTTCCCTCATACAAGCTGTAATGAGTCAATACACAGTTATGGCAAAAAATATAAAAGGTGCCATATTTAACACATTTTCGCTTAATTTGAGTAAAATACAAAATAGAAACTTAAAATCATATCGCACCGGTTTCCAGTTTTCTTTCCACATTGAACATTATTGCTGCATATTTTGCATTTTTGATAGTCTATTTTCTCAAATTTAACTCAGGAGTTTCTTAATTTTACTCATTTTTCGTTCAGTTAAATTAAGTCTGTGACTAAATCTAAATCTCTAATCTAAATCTCTGCTAATTCCAGATTCTCCCGTAGCTCCTTATGAGTGATCCTTGTCTCTTGGACAACTCTTCTGATAAATCTTACGACTGTTTTGTCTGAAATGGTGTTCGGAGGACCTGTTTCAGGATGGTTGGCATTTCAGTAGGGCTGTTCAATGTCTGCTATGCTAGCTACTGAAACATTCAGACGTTTAGAAACACATCGTTAACCAATGCTATCAGAATATTTTAAAAACAATGGGGTTATCAAAACCTTCAGAAAACTCAGTTTTCCTTATCTTGAAGTACTTTTTTTTTGCCGTACTTTGAAACAAGACACCTTTTTTAAAGCTATCAGGTAAGACTAAATAAATCAATAATTGCCTCTAATAGGGACTTGAATAGATTTCTAAATACTAACAGATTTCATTGATCTTCTTGAGTTTCTATATGCAGCTTCTTTCCTTCATGCAGGCAATATTTAATCTTTGTGCCATCCCTCTTTATCCACTTAATTTATTTACTAATATGGATTTATTTCCTTGTCTAAATAAGTTGAATGAATTTCATGTAAATAGACATGCATTAGAAATGCAACTTTGAAAAAAGTGGCCATTTTCAGAACTTATTTTAACTTTTTCTTAATTTCTGAACATTAGGATGTCTGTACGTACTTCATGTAAAACTGTCTGAGTACTAACACATATTTTGCATCCACACACCCTTTGTTTGCTCTCAGGATGGGGCTCACCATGTTGGTTTATGTGGTTTGTGGAGTTGTTTTGGGCTGGTTGGATGGAATTAACACTGGCCCAGCTGCACAAGTGGCTTTTATACGGGCCAAATTCACAGACAACCCCAGGCTTGGGCCATTGCCCAGAAAGCACAGTTTGGTTTTAGAGAGGGAGTCTCACCTTACCCATCCGTGCTAGCCCACAGGAACCAAAATTAACACTGTCCAGCGCTAACAGTCACTTCCTTCTTTCCTTTCATATTCTACCACCTCTTGCTCTTTCTCCTCCCATCATGCATGTCCTCTTTTCCGCTGATGCCATCCTTTTTCCTCTCTATTCTCCTCCGCACTTCTCCTTTTCCTCTCATGCTCTGCTGCTCCTTACACACCCTCCAACGTAACAGATTCTTATCAGCCGGCTGTGATCTGAGCAGACATGTCACATCATCTCATGCTATTGGCTGTGTGCCTCTCAAATCAGTTGTGACAGTTTCCTATTACATTGTTTACCTGGCTGTAAGGGGAAGCAGCCTTAGTTAACCGATGTTCAAATCTGCTCAATCTGGGGCAACCGCAGCACCATGCAGCTTCTTTAGGCCCATGCATTTTGTGGTTTATGATGTCTACTGTTATTACAGAAAAGATTGCTTTGAGAATTAGTACCACATGAAGAACGCTATCATGGATGTTGAAATGTTTATGACAAAGAATAGAGAAGCTCTTTGCTTTAAAATATCACAGACCTGAACCTCTCGGGCGAAATTCAATTTCTGGTTGGAGCGTTGAACATGTCTTGTTTTGAGTGAAGGTTGGATGAGATTGGACCTTTAAGACAGAAACACAACAGATGAAAAAAATTACTGCATCCCAACTAATAGATTTGAAAACTGACGATCCTCAACAGGTTACAATTTTGCATCTAATCTAAAACTTTGTCTTGACATAATGTAGGACTTTTAGAGCAGTTTGAAGGGCATGTATCATCATTTTAGTTTTTCTTTTGATTGAATTTAGGTTTGCAGCTCATAGTAGTGATATACATCTTATGTCGGAAATAATAAATTAAAAAGTGTAAAAGAAAAAAGGCAAGGAGATGGTGATTTCTCAAAAGGCCGTTTTTGTTTCAGGCAATTGTTTTGAAATTACTCAAACATTTTGAAAAGCATTGGATAGACTGACTGTGATTTACTTATGTAGCTTTTCTGGCTTTAGAATAAAGCCATAATGGAAATTACACTGGTGTGAATAATAATATTACATGAAAAAAATACTGAAAAGTTGGCTTTGCATAAAGAGATAAAGTTTTTGCTAAACCTCATGAGAAAGTACAGAATGTATTAATGTGCATAATTTAACAATTCTCGGGGCAGTGGCTTGGTGTTCATGGGAACTCCCTTCGTCCCTGCCTGTTATCTCTGCAGACAGGTCATCAGGTCAGAGAGATTAGATTGGGGGTAACGCCACAGAATTTGGCATGTGAGTGAAACTGTTTCTGTCTGCCCCTTCCTCACTCATCTCAACTTCTTCTTCTGCTGTCGCTTCTTTTAGATGTTCAGTGCTGCTTTGCGTGTCAAGAAGCTCAAATCTTTACCAGCTTATGTTTTCACTAAGTTTTAGATAACAATGGACAAATTAAACGTCAACTGTTAATTTTAAACAGGTGACAAGAAACTAAGGCATGCAATCTTGTGGATTAGTGTGCTGCATTAGTGAATGCAGTTTATTGTTGTGTTGGATTGTAATGGAGCTGGTAATGCATCATACCAGCCTGTACTTCCTCCTGAAAGTCAGACAGATTTACTCGCTGATGTTCTCAAAGCTCAGGCTTATTACAGGCTTATATCCCTTACAATATTTCACATTTTGTAACATAACATCCACCAAACTCAATGTAGTTTACTGAGAATTTTCCTGATAGATCAATATGAAGTAGTGCAAAATTTTAAAGTAAATCTAAAATTCTATGGCTTCCCTTCCTTTCTCCTTTTTTTCCCCAGATCAATTCCGTGATGAAACAATATGCAAAAAACCTAAAAGTTTTGAAATGTGTTTACAAGACACTGCATATCATCAGCAATACAAGTTTTCAACACCACCTCCTTCTGTATTTTGTACAGATATACACAAGATAAACATCTATTGAAAGAAGTTTCACAATATTATGTGAAATTGTTTTCATCAGGCAAAAGCTGGCAGGTGTTCTGCTGAATTGTACAGTTTGAAACTACAGGAAGAAGAGCCCTCATTGATTTTTTCTTTCTTTTTTTTAAATGGGGGTAGTGCATGAATTTCCTTGATGTATATCTATCTTCTTGGAGTGAAAAAAATCCCAACTTTGCAGCTCATAAAAACCAAAGACAGACTGTTTAATCTTCAGTAAGTGATTGATCATTTTGATTGATGTGGTGTTATTTCAAAAGAAGCTTCAGTACGCTTAATAATTATTGCAGAAACAGCAGACGTTTACTGAAAATGCATGGACTCAGAAATGAATAGCAATCCGTTCTACATTTGTCTGGGATGAACACTTATAAAAGTTCATTTTGCTCTCTTAAATATTTATTCAATTATTTGCTATTTAAGTCTCTGGAAATTAACAATGCAAGGGAAGAACGACTCTTGATGGCTGCTGGTGACCTGTGCCGGTGGGAACCCATGTTTGCTGAAACCTCCAGAGTCAGCCAATTAGTTAATTGAAAAGTTATGTACTTGGTATGAGTAATTGAACACAGGCGCTATGAAATTAGCACAGCATTTAAAGGCGCAAATGAATTCTTCACAGATGTGAGTGTAAAGTGAGCGCAGCTTTGTTTGTCTACATAATCTCTTCCTTTTGTGAATTGCTCCGCAAGGCTGCAGAGAAATCCCAAGAATTTCCTTCCAAACTGGAAGGACAAAAGTTGTCAGAAGAGACCATAAGTTTAACTGCACCATTTTTGGTTAAATGTGGAACTGTACCTGCAAGAGGAGTAGTTTCACAGTACACACCTCCATGGAATAACAGATGTTAATGATAAGCCAATTTGTTGCAGGTTGCAGTAATGTGTTTTTTTTAAAGCCTATCACTTGATCGAAAGACAGCCATGATGTTGAATTTGTCACATTTTCATGTAAACGGAACCGTGCAGACTAAACAAGCTCAACTTGTCAGAAATATTCACAACATGCAACACATATGGTTCATATTAGGAAGAAGCCCAAATCAAATGGTTTCCCTGTTTCACTCCTGGACTCAAGTACCGGTACCTTACTGCCACTTTATGGTAAAAATAAATCAAAATGCATGAAACTTAAAAAAAAATAATTAATAATCTAACTATATGTTTTCTAATAATGTTGATAGAGATATATATTTATAATTGACATACAATAATTTTTGTAAATTACTATTATTATTATTATTATTATTATTATTATTATTATTAATTGACATTTTTATCTTGTTCTAAGTCCCTTACTTTGTCTTGGACTCTGGTTGTGTCCACCAAACCATTTCCTTTTCTAGTTTTGAACTAGTACTTGCCAAGTTTTTCTTGTTTCAACCATTCAGGAAGTGAGCAACAATAGCTTAATTTCTTTTGTTCAGGCAAACTATGTCAGTGAAAATCACAACATTGTTTGTACTTTTTCTTAAAAAAAGTTAACATATCTGCGGGAATATCATAAGCGTGCCGTCTCTCATGTATATATCACTTGTTTTAAAATCACCTGTCATTATAACTGCCAGTTGTTTAAAACAATACCAATGGAATAAATTAAACTGTGTCCACCATCACCACTTTTTGATAAGTCTGTTAATAAACCTTCCAGATTCTTAAACAAACATGTTTTAATACCGTCAGCTGGCACTCACAGATCCTGTCCAAAACAATGACTGACATTCCTGTTTGGAGGAAATCCTCTTCTGGACTCAAAAAGCTTAAGAGGACCAACATTTTTTTTTGTTGTTTTTTTTTGGGCAACCTTTGTTTTGATTGATATGGTTCATTATCCATTCCTTCAGGAGGCATAAAGAGTGCTTTGTGGTGGAAAATGTTATATTATCTAAAAATATATAGATTTTTAATCACAATCCCCTCTTTTGATTACAAGAAATATGTAGTACTACATATTTGAACATAAACAAATGTTCAAAATGTAACTAAACAAACTTTCTGTTTATTTGTAGATACAGTCATTGGAAATGGATGCTTAAGTTGCCATCTGATTTTAAGATTCAATTTAAGTCCAAAATCTAAAATATACTGGTCAGATTCAGACTATTGTAATAGAGATACTTTAAAATAAGTGTGGATCTTTGCTGTTTTTGTAGATGCACAAAAGAGTATTTATTAAAACTGGATGTTTTTATGTACACTTTGAAAAAAAGACAAAATCTTTTTTTTCTTGCCATTTGCCTTTAAATCAGACTTAAAATTTCCCGTCCAGCCATTGTTTTTTGCTAACAGCCAAAACTAAAAACGTACTTTAAATTTTTAAAAATTACATACCTTCCATTAGTATTTATGTTTCATACTGTGTAAACATTTTGAATATTATTCTACAAGCTCAACTAAATAGTTTACTGGACCTTTGGCCAATTCCATCATGCTATAATCCCCATACAGGCTTGAAAGTTTGCTCTTTTTCACAACTCCACATTTTAGGGACTAATTATGGACAAACAGACCACCAGGTTTAAAAGAATACATGAATTTGTCCCTATTTGCATCTCCAAACTGTAACTAGTTTGCAGATGCAGTAGCACTAGTTTGGTGCTACACTGGTTATCGTATGAGTTCTGTGTTTTGAGTTTAGTCAGGCTGTTGGGTGCGCTATGTCAAAGCTTCTCTCTGTAGTGCAGCTCTGCAGAAGCTGAGAAAAGCTACTCGCATTCCCTGACATCTTCACATTACTTGACATACTGTAAGCACAGACTGTACATGCTGATTGCAAACAGGACCAAACTCTGGATGTTTCTCGAAGCGAAGCCTCCCCCGTTTCGCCTCATCCTTTTGCAGTGGTTATCTGAACACAGCTAACATGACCTGCGCAGCTCCTTTACACTCTGCTGCAAACACTTCCGAGACTTCTCACTTGCCTCCGCTTGGCACCGGACCAGAAAGTATCTGTCACTGTGTCTTTTCGTGTCCAATTTTATCCCAGAACTGATTAATAATAGAGAGGTGCTGTTATTCATGGCACAATGCTGAGAAATTCTTTCTGAAACCATTCTTCTCTGTGAGGATAGACTATAAGGTTGAATTTAAGTTACAACTTTTGGTAGATTCTGTCTGTAAAAATATTAAATGTCCTTTGGAAGACTGTGTTTATAGATTCTAACTTCACAAACAATATTTTGGAGAATGTTTTTTTTGTTTTTTTTAAATGCTTACTTGCGTCTGCACATTTTGTATCACTTCATCATTAAAGAGCAGGGAATATGTTCTGGGATCCCTGTCACATTTATGATTTCATTAATTCTATTTTTCCATCATAATTCTGTGACTTTCAGCAAATCTCTTTTTCACAGGGGTGACAGCTAAATCAGTGCTGTTCAGGTCTCGTCCTGCTTCCATCAGCTGATCAGTTACTGTACAAGCATGTGGCCAAATTTTAGTTCTACCACTTCTTTGTCTGCTGGCATGGTGAAGTGCTGCACTGGCACCATGCCAGTTTAAAACTGGCTGGATCTGGAATAAGAGCGGAGCATAAAGATCCCATGACTGCGCTGTATTTACAGGGAACATTTAGATTCTGATAGTGTGTGCTTGGAAGTGGCTGCATCATTTATATGGATAATTTGCTGATAGATAGTGTTTAATATTTATGAAGGACTTTTAATTGCTCCCACTTTTCACTGGAAGTTGGCAAGGACAGAGGCTTCTGTCAGTGCCCAGTGGTGTAAATGATCCTGCAGAGTTACACAATGTAGTGTCCCCAACTACTGCCCCTCATCCCATGTCTTATTAAAAAAGTACTGATGCATGTTGTCATGGTACATGGTGCATCGCTGCATTTTATTCCAAGTTCGTGTGATAAATACAAAAGTGCAAGATTGTCAAATAGACTATTTTTAAATATGTTTAAATCTGCATAAATATGTATTCAAGATCCACAACCCAGATGGAAGAATCTGTCAATAAGACGTTTCCTGTCTTCTACTAATTTAGTCACAATAGGAGCACCGCAATAAAAAAAAAAATTAATGAGAAATCCAGTTTGAATTATTTTAGTGGGATTAGCTCAAAACAGAACTTTTTGGCCTACCTGTAAAGCACTAAAAACTAACACCGTATATAATCCCATACACACTATCCCACCAATAAAAGATGGCGGTGGCAGTATAATAGTATGGAAAGTCTTTTCATCAGCACATAACAAGAAGAAGCTGAGAGTTGAAAGGAAGCAAAATAGAAGGCAATCTTGGAAGAAAACCCGATGGAGGCTGCAAAAGACTTTAGACAGGTATGGAAGCAGCTAAGCTTAAGATGCATTCTGGCTAAATCATACAAATTCAGCTAGTTAGCTGAAGTGAGCAACACAGCAAAGAGTCTGTCGATGAAAGGTCAAAATCAGGTGGCGTTTGTAGCCACACTTTTTTGTAATAGGTACTATTACATTAACTACTTATGTGTTTCAAACGTCTACTTTTATTATTACCAGGATTGGGACAGCAACATAGCAAGTCTTCTAAATAATAAACACTAGCATTAATTGAGTTACTAACTAAATAAATACGAAACATACTTTATATTAACCTTTGCAACAACTACAGTGATTCTGGAGTCTGCCTGACAAAGTTTAGTTTACTGTAAAACCACGTAAGTCCACACTGGTCTGTTAAGTGCAGACTGACAAACTGACAATAGATGCCTTAGTGAAGCCATTTAGAGGAAGAATGTCATAACAAAAAGCTTAGGTCTTTGTGACATGTGACACAGCAAGTAAGGAGGTTGTGAGTGGTTGGAAATTGCAATTACTGGTTTATGTAAAGTCTGCACTGACTGACAGCTTTAACAAAGACGAGACAGAGTGGGATTGTCCCAGAGAAGAGAGTTTAGCTCAAAAATCGCTGTTTTAAATGCTCTTAGAGGTGGTGATCGACTGCTGCTCAGCCCCCAGAAGTGACTGGGAGAATTTTGCCTCACCGGGAGGTCTGGTGATGGACAGCTCTCTCTGCAGGGTAGCCCTTTAAAATGAGTGCACTGCAGTCCCTCAGGGGGAGACATACCTGAGCCATTCAGACAAGGTGAGACAGATCCCCTCCACTGGCTCCTCATCCGGGCTGCAGAGAGTGAGTACTGGGGCCGATATGGCGACAGAGTAATAGGCCAATTACCAGTGATTTGTACTGCAGTATGTAGAGGGGAAATGTTCTCTGGACTTGTCACTGAGGGACAAATTTGACATATCACATTAATGCACTGGTATGGAGGCCTATTTTAAAGCTTACAGGTTAGAATTTCAGCAGACTTTAGGTTTATTCATGGTCCGATGTCCCTTAGTTTCAGGTGCCAATAGAATAATTACTCTGCATCAAATACAATGAAGTTACATATGTCAATGTCTGCCTCACTAACATCTGGGATAATTTTTGTGATCTGAAGAAGCTAGATGTGAACTTTTAGATGATCGTTTCCAAAGGTGATCTCCAAAGATCACCACAACCATTAACAAGCATGAGGTTGGCAGAACCATGTTATAGGGTTACTTTTCTGTGATGGAAATAAACCTTTTCTGATTAAGAGTAACCCCATAACATGATAGAATTGGTTGTAGTGTTTATTTTTTTAAAAAACTAACCAGAAATTGCTAATTTTCTTTCAATTTTTTTTCTTTCTAGGCTCTTCAAAATTGAAGTAAATCAGAGCATCCGTGGTTCTGTTCCATCTCTCATCTTTTATACCTGCATTTAACAGACAAATAAAACAACTTTGCGAAAGATTCCTGTCTGGGTCAGAGTCAGCACTGCTTGTCTGCTGCTGCCATCCTCCTCATCCGCCCCAGCTGCTGCTCTCTAATGACAGCCAGCCGTTTGATCGGCGGCTCGCCTGTCATTGAATATGTGTGAGAAACCTGCCGCTCATTCTCTTCATCATTCTTCAGCCGTAGTTTCCACAGCAGTCAATGAGTGGTCATGGTTAGAATGGAAAAATGCAATACCAAAATATTCTTAATCTATTTTCAAACGGAGGAGATCTGTTGTTGTGCCTTCACTTTTCTTGTCATCTTAGTTCTTGCCAAAGGAACACTTTTCACTTTTCTGTTGAGGAGTCCATCTAGATTAGCCTCAAAGACACAGAGTGGTTTCTTTTCTAGAGCTTTCTTAACTGTGTTCATAACACAACTTTTTTTACAGTAGTAGTTTGTGATGGAAATGAACCTTTAAACTTGCCTCCACCTTTTAGTTTTTGAAGGAAATCAAAAATATTCATCCATTTAAAAGTATTTATTTCACATTATGAAACTTTAAAGAGGAAACAGGTAGAATAAATAATAGTGAAGGAATTTGCTTTTATCTAATCAATTTCCTAGTGGTTCTATTTGCATGTTTGTTCTGATAGAAACCATACCATTTCCTCCATGTCATTTGTTGTTGATTCTTTTATCATCATGTTTCTCCATAGGAATGTTGTGTTCTGGTTGATGTGTAGTGCTAGTTTTTCTCTACAATGTTGTGGATGTAAAGCAAAAAGTGACATTTTGTGCTCATTTTACCAGATCATGTTCTACGTTCTCATGTGTGCAGGCTCCCCTACAGGACTTGTAGCAAATTTTAAACTAAACATGTCGCTTTCTTTTAACAAAGGGTTCATTCATGCCACTCTTCTATAAATACCATATTTACAGACTAAACATATAATAGTTGTTTAGTCCTGCCAACCGATTTTCCCAGCTGAATTACGGATTCAGCTGGGAATCCGTAATTCAGCTGGAATTATGGAGCGGAATAATTCCAGAAAGACTTCTCTGATTAATGCTCTCCTTATCCAATCTGTCCATCTTTCCATTTTCAAATGATGGATTAATAAATACTTTGTTCAAATCATTTGATTTTCAAGGCATAAGATATTTGCAATTTGTTCACCAGTCTTCTCTAACAGACTTATGTCTTCATTGACCAACTGTAGATTCAAACAGATGGATAGACTCTATTTGCTAATTTATCTGAAAGATAGATTTTACATTATATAGTATCAGATTAATGCATACACACCTCGCTTTCCAAATTATCATATGCAACATGTTTTGGAAACCATGTATTATTTCTTTCCTCTTCATATTTTTTACATGACTGTGTATATCCAGCATATAAAATCAAAACTAAATCTACTGACATGCTTTTTTCACATGTAATAAAATGTAAAAACGTTAAAGGGGTGTGAATACTGCGGTACTTTATGACTGACATGTTTCATACTCGGATCTCTAAGTGTGAGGAGGGGACCCACTCACAAGCAGGCCTTTACATTTGTGTAGGTATTGGCATACATGTCTCCAAATCGTCCAGAGCACACTGATGACTATGTGATACCTGCTTGCAGTGTTTATAGGAAGAGGATGGAAAGTGGGGCAAATTTGCTGTGAAAATGTTTGCTGAGTCATTATGAATCCTGAAAGCAGCTTACCCCGCAGCTCTCTGAGAGATCACACAGATTTGTATTTGTCTGGTGTCCCTGCAATGAACATGGCTGACATTTATTAGGTTGAACGTGGAAGCTAAATTACATAATCAGAGATAATTGTGTTCAATCAAATAATCATGTTTCCTACATGTTGCTCCCACTCCTTTCATCTCAATACAGGGATTTCTTTGTAAGATTCAAAATTTAGCAGCTAAACTTAACTTTCACTGCCTTCGTCTGATTTTGCACATCATTTGGGGGATTATGTGATTAAGAAACTTCATGTAATCAGTCTTTCATAACAAAATGCGCTAAAATTTGTCTTTGAAATTTTACTTTTCATATAGAGTGACATTTGACACGAAGATAAATAAACACAATTTTCATAAGAAAAAATCAGTTTTAAGCTTTCCTAAAAAAAAAAAAAAGTGAGCATATTCAATGTTTAGTTGTAATTCAAATGTCAGATCTGAAGTGTAGCGTTCTGTACACATATTTCTGTGCTCATACTATACAGATTAGTGAACATTCAGTTTATACCTATAAATTGTCGGGAGGAAAACCTGTTTCCTCCACAAGAACGAATGAGTGTGACCTTTGGCCTTCGCACATTCATCATGGAGTGAGATAAGACAAAGCCACGACATTGCATTGTTGCATCAACCAATCTCAGCAGACCTGCTGTTTTTCAACCATGAACCCCTTGTAATTTGAGAAGTAAATGTGTGTTTGTTATTTGCTTTAGGTCCTCCAAGCAGAATCTACAAACCGTTAAAATGCGCAAGGCATCAGCTGAGAGGTAGTTCATGCCTGCTTTACTACTGTCAGCTTTTTTTCTATTGTTTAACTCAAAAACAGCGACTCAAAGAGCCTGAAAGATTATTATTTTAAATTAAAATGGAGGACTGTTCATCAGTGATTCAGATTTGATTCATCCGATGAGGCTGATTACCATCATTTCCTGGAATGCCGACTACAAACGTAATCACATTAGCAAAAGTAAATACTCCTATCTTTGGAGAAGATGCTTGGCCATAACTCAGGTGACACATTATGTGCGTAAGAATGAAGTCTAAATCTTGTTGTTCCTGGATCTAAGCTTTTATGATGTGTTTGTGTTAAGCACATACAGGAAGAGTCTGCTGTCATTTACCACAATCCCCACATAAGTATTAATCTGAGTGAGCAATATAAAATTGTGACAACTGGTTTTGGTAGTCGCTTAAGATAAATGCACTAACTGTCTAAAAGGTTTATTGGTGAAGCTTAAAACTCTCCTCTCATGTTTTCTTTAACTTGTCCATTGAAATGTTTTTTGTTCTTTTCCATTATTTGATCTCACACCACCAAAGAAAGTATTCCTTTTATTTGTTTACCTACTTTGTCACATTACCATCACTTCAATGTATTGTATTGGGTTTTTTTTTATTACAGAACAACATAAAGTAGAGCATAAATGTAAAGTGGAGGAAAAGTTAGATTTGATTTCTCACATTTGTTATACATACAAGTCTTAAAAGTGTGGTGTGTTTTTGTATTCATCCAAGCTCAGTCAATACTGAATTTTCTTACTGCAAATGCAGCTCCCAGCCTGTAGGACGTGTCTCAACTAGCTACAGCTTTCCACTCTAACTCTCTGCATGTTTAAGAACATTTTCTAGCTGGTACAAGCTGGAAGTATAAAGCTGGATCAATCATCACATTAACTCTGATCATCTTCTCTTTCACTGCTGAGGAAAAGTATCCCCATAGCATGAATCCACCTCCACCATGTTGCCATAATGAGTGTTTTTCATGAGGGCAATATGTTCTAGTCTTATCTAACCAGAGGACCCTCCTCCACAAATCTGCTCTGTCTCCACATTTTATACTTCTTCTCGTATCCTTTCATAAAGGTCAGATTTGTGGATCAATAGCCCTGTCAGGATAGTTTTTCCATTTCCCCCAAAGTTACCATGACCCTCTTGACTGCCTCTCTAATTAATCCTCCCTTTGCTTTACATGCTAGTGAAGGTGGACAGCCGTGTCTCTGTTGTCATATTCTTCTGAGTTTTGACTGATAAATTAAACAGAGCTCTGTGAGATGTGCTGGATATCATTTCTTAGCCTAACAGTAAACACTTCTTTAATCTTACCCATATTTTATCCCTGATATCTCTGGTGTATTTATTGGTCTGAATGATGCTTTTTTCCTTTACTGTTGTTCTCAAACAAACCTGTAAGGCCTTCATAGAGCAACTGCATGTGTGCTGAGATTAAATGATAACTACCAGGTAACTCCTGAAAGCAACAGGTTGTACTGGATTTTGTTTAGGGGTATCAGAGTAATGGGAGCTGAATACAAACACACACTTTTTCTTTTCATATTTGTTTGAATTGAATTCCTTCTACTTTGCAAATATGCAATAGATAAAATCAATCCCCATGGCATAATGCTACCACCACCATGCTTACTGATCTGTTTTTTGTAAAACATTTGTTTTATTATAGGATGGATATTGTATATTTAGGAAAAGAAATGCTGACGGAGAATGGAAGTGACATAGAGATGTTTCAGATGCACAACGTCCAAGTCTAATGGGAATTACCTCATAATGATTACAAAGTAATGGAAAAACTGCATTAAACTGACTGAACACAAGTATGTTTATGCTGTGTGTAAGTAAGGCTGCCATACATATAACATGCAGATAATGTAGTGCAAAGAAAACGCGCAGCGTAAACAGTGACTCCCCCTCCCCCCTGTGTGCACATTTAGCGGGGATGTATTGGAAAAGGAAGAGATAGCAGACAGCCTATCGCTGCCGTGAATGTGTCAGTTTACATGTCTCGACATCCTCACTCCGACTCACTCCCACTTTAATCTACTGTGCTCCTGACCTACTGCTGTTCTGTCACCCTGACATGTTTAACAAATACTGTCTGGCCGGAGCAGGATACGCCGTGGCATTACGGAGGTGTTGTTGTCTGTCTGCACAGAGAGTGATGGATTATGTAGGATTCAGCCATCCTCAGACTCCTTCAAACTTCAAACACCCCTGCGCATTTCTTCCTTCTAAGTAAACTTCATTTGTACACACACAGATCAGCTCGGGACAAACAATGTTATTTTTAAAGACAAGAAGTGATTTATTTAGTTTTTTTTTTTTTTTGTCTTTACCTTTATTTTTTTCCCCCAGTGACTTCCTTCCCTCAGCAACAAACCTTAGAGAGACTGTCTACACAGCACCCTTCAATCATTCAACACAAAAGCAACAAAACACGCCTCTGTAAATATTTCAGTGGCCTCAGCACCCCGTCCAGGGTCCTGCTGCTCGCTGTCTGCTGGTCCTTGGAGGGAGCCATTGTGTGCCCCACTGCAACCCGTTGTGTGCTGGGCTGCTGGACATTGCTGATCTGTTGTGGAGAGGCAGCAGTGCCTGCATGCATGCAGCAGCAGAGGACAGGATTAGGGCTGACGTTTCTCTGTGTCTAACTGGCTGCCAGGCACGCTCTACTGCATTGGCACACCTCACACATTTTACATCATTTGATTCTGATTACAGCTGGCTGAAGAAAATATACTAAAGATTGTACAATACAGCAGAGAATTGCAAAAATATACACGTTTTGGTATTCTGTACATTGTTATTAGCTGCAACATAAATCTTGCTGTAAAACACCTTAGTATCTTATATTTTTTTTACTGACTTTTTCCAAAAGAAATTCCTATTTACATGCTATGATCCTTGCTGCCTTAAAGGAGAATCCTGTTTTGGAATGGTTTTGCCCTTGGTATGGACATTCCCTCTGCGCCTCACAGTGCAAGTCTTCAGGGAGCCCTTTTCAATAAGAGTAATGTCCCCCCTGTGTATGGCCACCATTCAACAATTTATGGGCATATTACAGATTCTAATAAAATTTTTGCAACCTTAATTAAAGAATCTCCCCCCTTCTTACTTTATGATAGTTAGGGTACCCCGTTTCCCTACCACCACCGCTGTCCAATCTAATTATTCTGATGTACATAATTAGCATGAGCTGGCCATTGTTCACCTCATTTGCATATTATATTGGATAATTGAATGAGAGTGGCCGATGATTAAATTAGGGTGAATGACAGATGATTCTGCTCGCAGTGTGGAAAAGTTAACAGAATGAGCAGACTGGGAATACGGCTTGTACCTCCTGAATATTTATACGTCCCTCAGAGCCACCCCCTCCCCAACACTCTGCTAATTTAAAAAATGTGCGGCAGCTAAATTCTGGTGAATCCCGGTCAGAAGATGATGCTCCTTTATCTTCAGCTGTATGCACCTGGTCACTGCACTTTAAAAGGAAATATTCTAAGCCCATGAGAGACATTTTCTGTCAGATATTGTCCTCCATAAGCTGAGCAGCACATTTATATTCTGATAAGATAAATGAGACTAGTGTGGGGAAATTCATTTCCAGGCACTTCCAATGTAAACACAGACTCTTGGTGCCTGCCTGCTAGCCTGCCTGCCACGTTGGGGACAGGCAGGACTTTGCTGATGAACGAGTTCTCATGTGAAATATGTTTCGAACCAATTTGGAAACGGAAGAAAAAACTCAAACGTTTCAGCTAATCGCTAATTATTGCTACAGGTTCCCAGTGAGAACTCATTCCTTCTTCTGTTATCTGGTTTATTATGGCAAAAGACTTACTTGCATCCTGGTTTCATGTCATTCCGTGATATTTGCTTTTTTTTTTTTTTCATTCAGCATTAAGGCAGAATAAATGTTTAGAGGGAATATTTGGAACAGCTTTAGCCTTTCACATGCTAATGTAAGCACTGGGCGGCACAAGAAAGCTGGCCTGACCCGGGAGGCCAAGCGGTGACACAGTCTGCTGATTCAGTGCCGGCAGCCTTGGCTTTGTTTATGTGTGCACACGGGAAATAATGCACGTCATAAAAAGAGAAGTTTGAAAGGTAACCACTATCCACTGGATGATAAATGCCACCCCTGCTCTTCTGATGTAAAAAGCTTCAAAGCAGCAAAAAAAAAGCCTTCTCAGAAGAGACTTATACACATTATTCTTACAATAACATTGGGCCGAGTTTTCACCCCTGGTATTTCTCACATTTTGACTCATCCGCTGTAAATTTGTCAGTACTTTAACACAACAGGATCAATATTTACCATAATTTTTTATTAAATTTATTTATTTTCTTACTAAATATAACAGATAACCATTACTGTAAAGCTCCAAGTGAATTGCATGATGTTGGAATTTTGCAATTTATTAAAAGAAAGGTGTGGAGCCTTCTTCACTGCCTGTGTCCAAATACAATTTGAAGCGCATGTGACCTGTGTTTGTCTTCGTCTCCGTCAAGCCTTGTAAAATCTCCTCTGTTCTCTGTGCCGTAGTGCACATCAGTACACAAAGTGTCGTCTCATTGTCTGGTCGGAGTCATTTCAGAGGACAGAGGAATTTACACAGTCTCAGGCCCTGTCAGTAGGTGGTATAGGAAACTGTAAAGATAAGCCTCCACTGCAGTCCTAAGTCAGCTTCCTTTTCACAAGAGCTGTCGGCATCTCTCAGATCTCACAGATAGAGTGGTGCCCTCCCTCTTATCAGCAACCTGACCATGCCCACTTCCAGCAGCTAGTAGGCCGATACATATCTCCAATCTCAGCTAAGACGACGTTCAGGGTGTCAACGGACGAATCTGGAGTTATATCGTTACCTCATACAATATATTGCTTTATTATTATGCTGTAAAGACTTTCAGGTCAGCTATATCTTGATGGAAAAAACATATTTTGAGATTTACCTTTAGGAGGCCCAACCATTTAATGTTTTTTAAAAAAAAACATGAAGTAAAGCCTTGTGATCAGCTAGAAAGTGTGTTTTTATACATTACTATTGACACATTTACGTGTGCAGTTTTTTATTATTGTTTTGCAAAATGTTATATTTAGCACAGTTTTAGATGTACTTAAAACTGGACCCCCCACACTGTTTATTTTGAGGCAGTAGGACAAATTTTATGACAGCTTGTCCAATGAAGGAAGTCCAACCTAATGCTGTCTTGGAGTAATTAGATTTTTGTACACCTACCTTGATGTAATGCTAGATAAAATGTCAAGGGGTCAGCTTTAATTTAATTTATCCGCAGGGGCCCATGGCGGTCTGTAGCGAATTTCATGGCAGTCTAGTTGACTATTTTGCAAAAGAAGTTGATTCCAGACATTTAGCTATAGACTGCAAATATATAAATCCACATAAAAGGAGCCATTCGGAGAGCTCTACTTACCTTATGCATGCCTTCATGCGTATATAAATACTTATATCTACTATTTTTATCTCCAATTAACGGTGTAAAATATATGAGAAGTTCCTATCCGATGATATAGTAAGCCTAAATAAGATGACACATTCATCCAAAGTTTTACCCGTAGCGTTGCCAAACCCTTTGATGCACAATAGATAATGAATACATTGTTTGAGCTCAAACACACTGATCAAGTTAGCCAAGAATGTCACTTACCGCTCCTTCACATCCTCAGATAACAATAAATCCACAAATGGCTAGTCTTTTATTTGTTTTGGCAAAAAGGAAAAACATTCTACAAGAAGTGATTCATAGAATCTTGAAAAAGTATCTATCACCCTTGAACTTTTCCACATCATGACACATTACAAGCACAAACTTAAATGTATTTTATTAACATTTGAAGTAATAGACCAACACGGTGAATAATTGTGAAGTGAAAGTAAATGAATGCTTTTCACTTGGTGTATTTTATTCATGTATTTTTATGCATGAATATAAATCTAAATTGTGGGTTGCATTTAACAACAGCCCCATTCAGTCAATACTTTATAGAATCACCTTTAGACATAATTCCACCTGCAGTCGTTTTGAATATCTAGAGGCCTAATATTTTGCCCATTCTTTTTTGCAAACATGCTCAATCAGGATGGAGGGAGAATCAGCAATTTGACAGGTTTTTCTACAGATTCTGAATTGGATTTGGGTCAGAACTTTGTTCCATTCTGACATTTACTTTAATCTTAACTATTAAATTGTAGCTGTGACAAAACTTTCTTCTGCTGGAAGGAGAACCTCTGTCACAGTTTCACTTTTGCAGCCTGTACCAGGTTTTCTTCCAGCTATATACCTTACAAAATTGCAATTACAATGTATCTTTGTGTTAATTCGAATGAAGTACATAGACATTTGTAATTGTGACGTGCTAAAATATAATGAAATTAAGGAAGTATGATCCTTTTTAAAGGCACTGTATCTTTTTTCCACCACATCCCAACATTCATGCTCAAAAACAACACCTCTGTCTGCTCTGCTCTATTTGATTTGAAGACTTGATTTGAAAATGAGTACAAAACTAAAAACAAAATAAATAAATTGTCTAATCAAGTGGCTTTTCAGTCCATGTGCTATCCCTGGATTCTCTTTCACAGAAGGTTGTGGGGAGTGTGTTAATGCAGGCTTAGAGCAGCGAGATCTGCCACCTTTCCAGGTCCAACTCCTCAGCCCTCCCGTTATCTCCCTTTTGCTTTATGTCTTCTACTGTTCCAAGCACTCGATGAAGGACAATTTGTTTGGATGCACTGGCTGGTGGAGGATTAGATGCTATGGCCTAGTGATTTGTGGCGGCTGGCAGTGACTCGGAGAGTGTGTGTGAGCGCAAAGGAGGGTGTGGATGTTACAGTGAACATGCAAGTGAGTGTGTGTGCGTGTGTGTTGTATTTGTTCCAGGTCCTCGCTCTAACACAGACATCAGTTGTCTCCCAGCCTGCTCACTCTGAGCTCCTACATTTATGACAAAAGCACTTTAGTTACCAGAGGAAGATGTTTTCACACAATAACATTCTTTTTCCTGATGAGAAATTACTATTATTTGAATTTGGTTGTTTCATGTTTTATGAAAGCCTTGCTGTGTCCTCTTTATGGGTCACTCATTGACTTATCCTGTGAAGCTTTGCAGACTGGAAATGGCAGCCAAATGCTACTGTGAGCCTTCCCAGATCGCACGCGCTTTCTGAAACACACACAAATTATTGTTCAAAGAAAAAGACATGTTAATTTGAATAACCCAAGCCAAGAAAATTACTATTTCTCTTACCTTTTCAGTGGGTTGAAATGTCTTACTAGATCTTAAATCAACACACATCCTGTTTACACTAGCATTTTATTTTGAGATCTTCTCATGATGGATAACCAGGAGCCTTGTTATTTTATGCCTTGAAACAAGCCAACTCTTTCACCAAATCCGGTGTTTATTCATGTCGGTATCAGTCTCGCTTTTAAAAGATCACTGTTCTTCAGAAGATGAACCTTGGTGCGCTTTAATCCCTAAGAAAGCACAAAGTTCAACAGTTACATCTCAGCTGTTGTCCAAAACATCTCACGACAGCCGTCCACGTCATCCCTTTGAACGCTGCTGTAGAACCCAGTCCTGAAGGGCTTCACCCTCAGATGATAAAAAAGTGAATTATTGGTTTGTTTATCGTGCTCTTAAAACCCAAAGTGCATTATTAAACAGAGAGCACATTAAAGGGGAGTATTGTTAAAAGTGTTTTAAAAAACTTGTAAATCCCAGTAATTTATGCCGCTGTGGTCGTAGAAGGTTGGCCTGGCCTTCTGGCTTTAATTTGCTTCAGGCTCCGGGTTCTGTACCTGTGATGCTGCCTTGTTTCCCAGAGCCAATCTGTCTGATGCATCTCCCTCCGGGAGGGCAGCAGTAGCCTGATGTTTAAACAAAAGACAGATTAGTTACTTGCTGGCTGGAAACCAATTTAGGTTTATTTGGATCAAAAAGGCTGATAATTTATAGTAACCCACAGAGCAGCAAGCAATGAAAATGCAACTTTAAATGCTGTAGTTATTAAAATCATTGTTATTGTTTTTGGTTTTTTATTTGGTTTCACAGTAGTGCGAAACAAAAATACAGGGGCATTTATTTTGTTTCGTTGCAATCATTTTATTAGGCAAATAACTGTAAAACTCATCAAAAGAAATTTAAAATAATTATATCACTTTTTTTTAGAAGTGCAATTTCTGAAAGCTATTTGACCCGATCAGTGGTCAACATTTAGGTCTACAGCATTCTTCAAAAAATCTGATAAATCAATAAATATTTATTTATTGATAAAGAAAGGAAGAAGTTGAAGAATGGCTTAATGGTTTCTACATTCTCACCAATTTCAAAGTGGCAATCTGTCTCATGCCACATTTATTAGACTGTACATAAAATCAAAAGCCCTTGGAAATATTTTAGCAAATTAAACTGTAAGAATTTCAGTAAGTGAACGAAGAGGAAAAAATATTTGAAAAAATATGACAAGTATATTCCAAGAACCTCAACCTCCCAAATTATGAACAAATAAAACATATTTTAAATTTGCTTCAAATCTGCTAGGTAAACATTTACATGGTTGCCATATTTACTGGGTGAGTTATAGCTGACAGCCTGGCCTGAGGGAAAATTTTATCTAAAAAGTTGCTCAATTGCATTCTGGGAATACGTCCTTCTGCGTGTGAAAATGCAGAAGGACATATTGACTGATCTCTCCCTGCTCAGAGATCAGTCAAAAGGAAGTTTTAAATAAAAGAGAGAAGTCATAGCATTGAGAATTTAGGAGACGTCCCATGTAGCTCGTGAGCAGACCCCGTCTGAGACAGGAACCTGGCTCCAGCCTCAGGGGACTCCCGGCAGAGGCAACAATGGGTGGGAGCCCTTTCTTGTGCACTTGCCCTCCTTAATCAAACTAGCCAGAGGAGTGATTGGATTTTAATACGGCTGGGCCCACCGTAATGGTGTGATGGACGGGGGAACTGGTGAATTGGAGCAAGATGTCAGCCCTCCGAGGCCTCCATTAATGATATTGCTTCATTTCTTAAAGTGGCAGGATCGCCTTGGGACAGGGGGATCACCACAGAGCCTTAACCAATGCTTCTTTTTTTAACAAAAAAAAAAAAAACTACAGTCCCCATCCTTTCTGTCTGACTTTCTGTGTTTCTCAGCATCACAAATGTTTGGGGTCATTTCTTAAACTGATTGTAGCAGGTCAACTGCTTTCCAACCCAAACATTAACTTGGGTTATTTTTGGTGTGTCAATCTCTGTATTATCTGTTTCTATTATTGACTCATCCAGGCTGAAACCATGTCAAGCTGAACTTCACTTTTCCCCACACCTTGTGAAAAGATACACTGTGTTTCCATCTGACAGGAGCAATATTTCATGACATTTACAGTTTCGTTTTGGCTCTGTTTGCTATAATTAGGGGCTTAGCTATGTTTCGTCCTTCCTCATGAGTCAGAGGGTTAATTGAACTTCAGTACTAAATCTGAAATGTAAAGACTTCCTAAAAACATTCTTGAACTCCTGAACTGACACTAAAATGACCCTGGTGAACGCCAGAGAGTCTCCTTGAAACCTTTTGATGCCGCTCCTCATTTAGAGTGACTCACATTCACTACCTCATTGTTTGCATCCGTTGACACGTGTTTGTCTTCCTTGTTGGGCTAATAACAGCACGGTGTACAGGTGAACTCTCGTTGTGTTTTATAGCGAGTAAAGTGTGTGTGTAGGGGGGATGGGGGCGGCTCTGACCCTCCCCTCTCCTCCTAATGGGCGTTGGTGGGTTGTTTTTGCAGCAGATTTATGTGTGGATGGGGCACTGTGATTTACGCAGCTCTGACACTCTCTCAGCTGCGGGACCATGGAAGCAGATTGTTGCTCTCTGTGTGTTCCAGGTGAGCCTGAGGTCTGATCATCAAAGCCGCACATGCATACACACGCAAACACACAGAAGACAAGAAATGCAGTGTATTTTCTGCAGCAGACAAACTGCTGCATATGTAGATTATGCCCTAAAGGTTCAGCTAAGGATATGGTTTGCCCTTTTGATCTCAGAAGCATTCACAGTCATGTTAAAAGCCAGGTTTTTTGTTTTTTTTTACTTTTCAGTGTTTGATTTGACATTTATCCTGTTTATTCTAATTCAAAAACCAATAATCGCATAGAGGAAAAATATAACTGAATAAGAAAAGGTGTCACAACTTGATTTTATGCGTAAGCACAACTTATTATTATTATTTTTTTTTTTTTTTTGGAAACACTTATTTTTTTTCCAATTACACACCTGCCTTGTATTTTAGTGAATTTGAATAACCAGATATAAAAGATCGGCTATCTTAGAAGGGCTTCCCTAACATTTGCTCATTTGTATCCTTCACTTCAAAGAGCTTCCAAAGCATCAAAATGGTCACATTATGCTTCGGAATAAGCATAATGTGACTGACAGTAAGTTTTTCCCCTTACTGTCAGTAAGGGGAAAAAGAAAAAAATTTTGAAAGCTTTATATTTTTCCTTCAATAAATTAAAGACAACCATCAACAATTGGAGTTTGAGAGAGTGCCAAAAGTAGATATTTTCCAAAATGCTAACAATAACAAATAGAAAGTGGAAACCCAGGAAGATTGACAGCAAGACTGAAGGAGTTGAAACAATTTCTGCCAAGTAGCTACTGATGACTTTCAACATATAAGGAGTAAAGCAAAAATGTACAAAACATGTGCCTTTCCTTACAAAGACAAAAATCAGACATGGGAAGAAATCTTTAAGTACCATTTAGAAGAAAGTGCGTTATGGTCTGAAGGAACAAGAATTAACACCCAGCATCTCAGAGAGAACATCAGATCCACACGGTAATGGCAGGATCATGCTGTGGGGTTACTTTTCTTCACATGGATCTTGGAATTTTTCCAGAGTGGAAGAAATTATGAATTTATCTCAAATAGTAGCCAGTTTTGACTCCAACTCTGTGTGTATCCCAGAGAGCAGATAATATACCGTGATTTAGTTTTTCAATGCTACATTGGATTAAAAAAATGTTAATAGAATAATGACTTTGCTTGAAGAGAAGTAACAGAATCTCCCAAAGCTAGATCTGACAGAAAATCTGATAAAATCTTTTGCAAATATTGCAAAGTAAATATATGGCATTCTAACACATGCTGTCCTAAGACCAAAGATTGAAATTTAAAGTTTTTTCCACAAAGTAGCCGTTTAAATGTGTGCACATTTTATCAACCAGGTTAGTACAGATATTTTTCATTTTTCAATCCTTTCCTCTAAACAGATTTATTTGTATTCCTAAATTTGGGAAAACTTTAGAAGTTATTTATACTGGTATACCTAAAAAACAACAATGTAGATATTTTGGCTCCATTGTATGATTATTTTGTTCTCAGCTCTTTAAAATCACAATAATAATAATAATAATAATACAAACATAATGGTCAAAATATGCCATCCCACATACACAAACACATAAAATGGATTTTATTTCACATTACACTTTCTAGGAAGCTTTTGCCCTGCTGGCTTTAGTGCTTTTAAAAGTTTAAAGGATAATATCTGGATATTTACTCATCATGTCAGCTTCCCATAAAAGCAGCATTCATTTCTAAGAATCAATAGTGAACAAGTGGCAAGGTAGCACGCACACACACACACACAAATGTTGACTGTGCCATTTTATTATCAGTGCACCCTAAAGATGAGGAAATTCTCATCACTTAGATGTTTAATCGACTGTTACTTGTCTGAAATAAATTTACCCCTAAATTTCCTACTTTAAACACCTGATAATGGCCAAAACCTTTAAGTACATCACACTGGAAAAAACACTGGCGATGTAAAACGGGGAGAATATAGATCAGAGATAATAAATAGTGTCTTATTTCCCTGAACCTCTCGCATGTGAAAGTGTTTATTAAGAAATCTGCATTAAAAAAATTCAAACACAGCTTGCATTTTCAGACCGACTTATTTATGCTTTGATTTCAGCCAGGATTCTGGGGGTGTCAGTTCACTCATTGTTTTGTCACTTTCTCTTCACACAAGCTCATTTTGCTTGTTTCTCACCCACTATTCCAGAAAAGAAAAATCTCCCAACTCAGTTTCTGCATTAAATCAAGCTGTCAGAACTTTTCCCCTGAGAGGTTTGGACTGCAACTTTGTCCCAGTTGTTCCTCGGCTGGTGGCCCCCGATGTGGAGAGGCAAGGTCACGGCTGGCAGGAATGGATGTGGAGACAGTCACACAGTCTGGGTTTTTTGGTTTGCTTTGTTGTTTTTTTAATATAATATGTTATTATTATTATTATTATTATTATTATTATTATTATTATTATTATTATTATTATTATTAATAATAATAATAAATTGTAATTAGTACATAGCAGAATTGCATACAATAAAATGAACTAAGTCTGATGCTTTTAGACATTTTCTTCAGTTTTCCCATAAATCAAAAATTAATTCCTAAGTTGTTGTTGTTATTATTATTATTATTATTATTATTATTATTATTTTTATTATTATTATTATTATTATTGTTGTTGTTGTTGTTGTTGTTTTTATTGGTGTGATAATTAATATTCATAAGCAATAATCTTGCGTTTTATCAACACCTCCACTCCTACAGAAATGTTATCAATAGATATATTAACCACACAAAACTGGTCTTGACGTGTGATCAGTACCTGTTTTTATAAGCAGAAGAGACTAGTGACGTGGCATTTTAAATTGGGAGTGGGGCCAAAAAATTATTCATTATTTAAACACATTAGCTTCACCTAAAACTTAAAAAAAAAAAACAAAAAAAAAAAAACGAGTTAAGTAAACGCACGTGAAATAATTGTGCGTTATTTTTGATTGCATCAATTTAAGTCAACCAACTGGCGATGTCTTAAAATGTATTTGTTCATTATAAACTGCATATATATATATTTATATTTATATATATATATTTGCTGAAAGAAACAAACGTGGGAAAACAGTGAAACAATTTAACTAAGTAAAACATAATATCAATATTTTGCTGTTAAGGTTGTGAGTCAGTCTGTGCCTGCAGTAGGAGGTCGTTGATCTAATTACACCTTCCGCCAATTAGAATCAGAGAATTCCATCACACCTCTAAATGTACTCGTGCTGTCGGTCCTTCCCATGCCAACATGACACCTGCAAGCTAACCAGGGGGGGGGGGAGTGGGGCAATTGTTTTGTTTCGGGTCAGATTTATTTAATATTTACTATTTCCATTTGTGATGCGACGCCAAATACTTTCCCTTTAAGTGAAAGATCAGTGAAGGATCGTCAACCTGGAGGCGCGGAACATTTTAGCGTGCACGCGCTTTGAGCTGTTTATTTTGAAGCTTATTTATCTCACTGAGGGAAACGCCCATTTAAAGGCTCGATAACGGATCATACCTCTGATGTGACCCGAACCCTGATCTGAGCGAAAGTGCGAGGAAGAAGCAAGGCGGATAACGACAAATGACAGGGAAACAAAATCATTTATTTTATTACGTGCGTGTTTTTCAAATTATTCCACCATTCTTAAACAATAATTATTTTTTGTGCCTTTGTACAACCTAAATTAATTCCGAAATACTTTATTGTTGTTTTCTCACTGTACGCAAATTCTTTTTTATGTTGTAAAGTTTTGAAAATCCATGTTAAAAAATAAATTCAACACTAATGTTGCAACTTTTAAAAAGATGAAATGCTAATTTTAAAAACCGGGTTCCAGTCAGCGCACGCTGGAAAGGAGCCGCCCTGGAATCATTTTTGGCCTCCTGTAATGATTTTTTTCTGCAGAGAATTGTTACTATAGGCTTCGCATTATTTTTCTCAGAGCCTTTTGTTATCCGCCCCCCACCCCCTCTTATCTCCCTTATCTTTATCTGCACGCATTGTTTGCTTGTTGTATTTGAAATAGCTCAGTTACAAATCTATAATCTGCCTTTTGTCATTCAAGCATGCAATTTAGACCCTGTAAACAACAACAGTGGAGGAGGGAAAGGCTTTTCTGAGATATTTGGTGCGTTAATTGAGCTTTTTTTTTTTTTTTCTTCTTCCTTCTTTGGGAGTCAGCAATGGGAAAAGTTGTATGATGCAGCTGAATTTGTTGTCTTTGTTTTATTCCTCTTTTTCTGCCCAGAATCATAAATGCAACCTCGCACTTTGGTCGTTTCAGAATAATAGCAAACAACGCTACGGTTTTGTGTCATGAACATTTCATCCATAAATTGCGTTTAAATTCTTGGTGGTTTTCTGTCGAAGGTCAGTCCATTTAGCCAACGACCTCACCCCGTCTGACCCGTGCGTAAAAACGCAGTTTCATGGAAGCAAAAATAAACTCAAAGAACAAGCGACGCTCTCTGCGCCCCACATTTACGAGGGGGGCTTCTCTGATCGGGGGTCTGTGTGTTCAAGGTGGCGGTGATATGGTGGGGGTGTTTGGTTTTGTTGTGGCTTTAGTCAGTGTATCGCTTGCAGGTGATGCCAGGACCAGATAAGAGGTCGCCGATCCCTGCGCGCTGTCTAGACCGGCTTGTGACTCAACCAGAAGAACCAGGCTGAGCAAAGCTGATTTACAGCAGACTTTTTTTTTTCTTTTCTTTTTTCTTTTTGCTTTTCTTGCCCCCGAGATAGTAAATGACCACTGTCTAATTCCTGCCACACAACCTAAGAGATGGAGAGGGGAGATAAGAAGTAGATCGCCTTCAGGCAGCGGCCCAGTTCATAAGGTGGAACGAGACAAACCACATGGTTAGCGCGAAAGAAATTCCTCCTCCTGACTCCAGACGGCTTACACCTTCAAATTTTAAAAGTTATGTAGTCTTATAAAAAAATAAAAATAAAAAACGGATATTTTATTCAATCACAGAAAAAGAAAAGATGAACGCTTGTTAGGAAGCGCCGCCTGCACAAAGATCATGAAGACATCTCTTGTATTCATCTTTTTTTATTCTCCTTATCAGTTAATACTCCCTTTAACGAATCGCTTTCCTAACAATAAATAATATAACAATAATTTACTTTTTTGTTCTTTGAGCTCAAACAACCGGCCCTTCAAGATAAAGTATTTTACACCACGAATACTTTTGCAGAATATCATGCTCTGACCTTAAGACAAAGAGTCAAGTGGACTCACAAGTAAGGTATCAAAAAATTCTCATGTTGAAGAAACAAGACACAATATGATCACACTGAAAATGCAGAAAGTCTCTCTGCTGTAACATGGAAATGATCCAGTAGCTTGTGATTTTTATTTTTTATTTTTTTTCTGAGGGAAGATTTGTTGTATATATCCACTGGGAAGTCTTCTGTACATCTTTGTTCTCCATATGAAGAGCCATGCATCAACTGTTCTTAGTTTTCTTTTTTTTCTTCTCTTGTCAATGAGGTCTCATAAAAACAAACAAAATAAGTCAATCGGTGCTCTCTTTGTTCCACCTCCTCCACGGCATAGAAAAAACAAAAAGAAAGAAAAGAGTCTCCTCTCGACGGGCGATGTGATGAGCTGGTCACATGCAGGGGTGGAAGTGGGTGTGGAGGTGGGGAGGCTGGAGGGGTCGGAGGGGGGCAGGATCATGCTGCAAATTGTCCTTGCAGGAGGAGCAGGAGGTGGCAGCGGTAGTGATGGTCACAGACCACCGTTGGGTCTCACGTCTCCACCGGGCTGGGTACCATACTGTTCGGGGTGTCCGGTAGCTGAGAGGACAACGATGTCACATCGCTGCCCGAAGAGTTTCCAAGAGAGCCCGATTCAGAGAAAGACACCTGAAGAGGAGGAAACACAGAGTCAGATTTACTGGATTATATGTTGAAAACTGCATTATTATTATTATTATTATTATTATTATTATTATTATTATTATTTCTGCATGTATAGACTCTAAGCTACAGAACAGATTACATTCCCCACAGCATGACACTACCACCACCATGTTTCACCTTGTGGAAATACCTTCAGCTTTGTGCTTTTAAAGTGATAAATAGACTGCTATGTCACGCACCAGTTGCTGAAAAGCTGGCTGGTCCAGGTCACTCTGCAGAGCGAATTCACTCAGCGCTTTCCACGGAGGCTGGTAGGTCTGAACCTCCACCGGGTTCCCCTGTACAGTGCTTTCATGCCGTATAGGACTTCCAGCAACAAGGGGCGTTCCTGTGAGGCCTTGCAAGTTCTGAGGGGAAATCTTGAATTAAATTTCATCGTTTTGTTTTTTTGTTGTTTTTTTTTCTTGATTCTCCCACACCAGCCATGCTGATATGTAAGCATGTTCTGGAGGAACCACCAAAGAGCTAAAAGTGTACAGTTTGTGTCGGAGCTATAGAGTCACAGGGAGCTTGTAAATTTTGAATTAAACTTGGGCATGCACTAAAGCTTCTCCACTAAACAAATTTGCCAGACCAGATTAGTAAGATAGAGAAAAGGAACTGTGTTTATTCACGGGTTCAATGAGCAGTCTGGCAGAAATAACAAAAAAAGTGCATCGCTTTCTAGATCAGAAGGATTGAGAGGATAAATATTGTTCAATACATGACAAATCTAAAATATATGTATATATATATACAAAGTATGTGTATAAATACAATGTTCAAAACTGAAATTGCATACAGGATTTTTCAAACAAAAACATTTTGACATACAGTTGACTTAATAAACTTGTTATGGACTCACTAGTTAAATGTACGAGTTGTATTTAGTTCAGCTGAGTAAAACAATCAAACATGAGCAATGCAAATAAGTTGTTGCCACAATAACGTTAAGCGGGTCCCCTTATTCTGCTAAGGGCCCCGTAAAAACCTGGGCCGGCCCTGTCTAAAAAAATAAATTAACAAACAAAATAGAGGCAAAAAGCAGATATGTTTTTAACTTCACATTTCTTTTGTGATCATTATTTTATGACAAAATGTATGTCCTAAAACTGAATTGTTCAAAGTACAATTCATTTTGTACTTTGAACAAAATGAATTGGTTTTTTTTCTTGTGATATATATATATATATATATATATATATATATAATCACAAAATATATATATATTTTATATATTTTAAAAAATATATAATTTTTTGTGATATATATATATATATATATATATATATATAATCACAAAATATATATATATTTGATATCATATATCAAAAAATATATAATTTTTTGTGATATCTATATATATATATAGATATATATATATATCACATCACAAAAAAATAAAGAAGTCCCACCAAATAAAACCAAAAGCACAATAAGACACAAACATACACAAAACAAATAACTTAAATGTGAGCTAAAAGCCAAAAAAAAAAAAAAAGTGCTTTAAAGAGGAATCGAGCGGCCAAACTTACGAAGATGCTTACAGTCTTATCACTGTGTTGCTGCTGCTGGAGCTGCTTCATGAGGATCGACTTCTTCTTGTCCTTGCAGCGCTTGTTCTGGAACCAGACCCGGATCACTCTGGGGCTGAGGCCGGTCATCTCCACCAGCTGCTCCTTCATCAGCGCGTCCGGCCTCGGGTTCGCGTTGTAGCAAGTCCTCAGCGTGTGCAACTGCTTCTCGTTCAGCACCGTCCGCACCCGCGTCGTCTTCTCCGACTGTTTGTGGACGTGGTTCCGATGTGGAGCCTGCCGAACCGCCACGGGATCTGCTGAGGACGGAGAAGAGGAACCCAAAAAAAACGGGGTTCACAGACTGCAAGGCTTCAAATGTTCGTTCACAGATACAGACCTCACGTTAACCCCAGCAGAGTTTTTACCCTGAATCGGAATGTCCCACAGAGGGACATTTCCTATTTGGAAAATAATGAAAAAAATAAATGTAGAGTTTCCCTAAATAGTGAGAAATTCTATCTAAATGTCAATCAAAAGAGACCAATCATTCCAGATATGAATAATAATAATAATAATATTAATAAAATAAATAACAAAAAAAGCATTTGTAAATGCAAAGTGGTGTCTGTACACGACCTCAAACATAACTTGATTCGCTGAGTAAAACGGAATTTATTTTGTCACGAAAAACAGACGTTCCCCTTTAAATATGAAAAAAAAAAACTCAATCTAGTTTGAGGTTCCCTCTGAGGCCTGTCTCCGAATACCCGCAGACAGAATGTCATCTTTATTTACATATGTCTTTATTTTGGTGGAGTGATTTTCCTCACAAGCACACGCACGCACGCGCACACAGAAAGGCGCACAGACATGGCCGCGACTCAAGTCCCAGATTATTTAGATACTGGCAACAGAGCAGGTTACTGCTAATGAGATCAATTATAAAGTTGGCCTACGGAAAGGTCACAGCACACCAATTTACTTACACATGCATAAACACACATTTTGATTGCTAAACCTGAACCAAAAAATAATAGTAAAAATCTGAGTTGAACCCTAGAAAAATGTGTGCAAATTTTATTTTAGCTATTTTTAAATTAAAAGTCTACAGAATATATATATATATATATATATATATATATATATATATATATATTTTAAATCAGCTATTCCATATAATACTACTAATAATAATAATAATAATAAATTCGCACCTGCCAGGTGCAGCGGTCTGTTGGAGTGGACGTGTCCGGGACTGATGGGGCTTCCCGCAGAACTCCTCTCCATCAGCAGGCTGTGGTCCGCCCGGCACAGCAGCTCCTCTTCCCGCAGGGAGAACTCGTCCCCCGGCAGCAGCTGCCTGCTGCACACCGAGCACCGAAAGCATTCGATGTGGTACACGTTATCCCGGGCTCTCATCACCAAGTCGCTGCTGCTGAACCCGAGGTTGCATTTGGCGCATTTTATCCCAAACAGCCTGCGAAATTTGCAGCTGTTTAGACAATTTTGTAAAGTGTTGGGGAAAATTAAAAGAAATATATATAATTTAGTTGAAATAACAAAATGTGTGAAATATTTTTATCTGAAACTAATCAGCCGTTGTATATGATTTTTTTTCCCTCTAGTTGTTTCTACTCTGATTATTATAATTTTTTTAGGAGATCCTTCCTATAATGATATTTAATTTATGCACCACATTTATGACAACCTGTGAGTAATCCTGAGGGGAACTTTTTAAAAAAAAAAACCCTCCTACCTTACATAATCTCTTTTGCAATAAGTTTTCCCGTCCCGGACGAAACAAGTGCAGGTCTCATCCAGGTACTGGCTGCACTCCGCGCACTTCAGGCAGGCAGCATGCCACTCCAGGTCGGGGGAAACTCTCAGTATGTACTGGTCATGGATCTGGCTTCCACATCCTACACACATCGCGAATCCTGACTTCTCTGCGAAGAGGCCACAGCTTTGTCAACGCAAACGTTGTATGCACAGTCGAATTAACACCCAAAAATCCTTTAGCGTTGTTTTATTTTTATATTTTAAAAAATTGTTTCTTTTGGCAGATTTTTTCCTCTTTTTTTTTCTAATGAAGATGAAACTCAATGTTATGTAACAACTGGTAGATTTGGGCATTTTCCATGCAATAAAAAAACCTGACATGTGTTACTTATTAAAATCTCCACCGAAGCCATATAAATAGAAATGATCCTGTGCAGCAGTGCAATGTGAGGATAATTGCTCTCTTAATTGACTCGTTGCTGAATAGTCGCTTTCCTGACCCGTTTGTTCACCGATCTCATGCTGCAGCTGGTGCTGCATCGGGACTCTAAATCTTCCTGCTTGAAACGCGCACGGAGCAATTCGGCGTAGTACTTACTTTTGGAATGATCCCCCATATCACCCAAGAAAGAAGAGCTAAAAATAATATCCACCATACAGGACGGATGAAGGGGAGTGAGCTCGACGCGGAAAAGATGGGGAAAGATCGCCGGCCCTTCGGCAGCCTCCCAGATAACTTGTGTCTCTCCGGACTGGAGAGGGAGGCCGAAGAGGCTACAAGGTCCCCACACGCTACTCGTGTGACGTCACCGCGTCAACGCTGCGCTCTCCAATCGCTCTTTTGCACCTCTTCAGCAAGCAGGCGGCTTTGGGGAGAAGCATAAAATAATAATAATAATAATAATCGTGACATGAATGGAAGCCCAAGATTGCAGATGTCGATATGTTATCTTTGTTGCAGATACAGTTCAGTGGTTTAATACCCAGCACTGTTGATAATGATGTTTGTCTAGTGACATAAGTTCCATTAGAACATCATTTGTTTTGAACAAAATAGTCAAATTCAGTTATCAATATAAGTTTTCAATCTGTGGTATTTAAATAAAATATATTTATTTAAGTTAGTCTACTTTATTATGTGTTGATAAGCCTCACGGACCAGCAAGAAATCACAATTTTCCATGATAAGGATGTTTCCCAATTTGTCTTGTAAAATACAAACAAAATTTCTAGCGGTATTTAAAAATAAACAATATATAAAAACAAGTCATATTTCATTAAGAGTTCCCGAAGCCTTGTATGACTTAGGGCAAAGAAACACTTCAGCTTTGGTCTTCTCATTAAAATATCTACGTAAGCTATAGCAGGCCATACTTTTGGTCTCTGTTTAGACATAAATCCAACAGATCAGCGGACATACATCAGCGATCCTCCTTTTAATCCCGAGTCGTCATCCATTCGAGAACGAGGCCATCTACTGGGGTGAAGTGGGAACTACAACTCGTTGACTGAAGGGTGGGCAGGCTGCTGAGTTTTGAGGAACACAGTGAAAGAGACGAAGCGTGGAGTCACCAGCCAAACAGAAGAAAAACAGCGATATGTTTTTTTGTTGTTTTTTTTACGTAAACACTTTGTTTCTGTTATGTGTACGAAATAATTTTACCTTAATAAAATAATTTGTTACAAAAACGTTTCACGTCCTTGCAATTCTGGTATCATAAGTTGTAGAGACTTGAAAACTTTATTAATAAAACATTTCCTTTACCATTTTAAAGTTGATGGCTGACTTTTGGTGTCTGCCTAACAAGTTGGGTAAGAGAAAATAAAATGACTGTAGAATACTTGCCACCATAGGGGAAAAAAAGCAAAACAAACTTTGATCAATACATTTTCTTTGCCAGGAAAAATCACATAAAATCAAATAAATGATTACAATGACCATTTACAAATTTATCTTGCTGTTAGGGTTTCTATTACTATAAAAAAACAACTTTTGGATTTCCCTGCCTATCTTCATGTTCTTTTTTGTTTATTTTCAATTAAGAAATTCAGTTAGTTTAATTTCTCAAGATGGCAACTATCGCCACATTATAAATTAAATAATAAAATTGTTTTTCTAAAATTAAACTTCTGTTTTATGCAGTTGTCATCAAATGGAGAACATCTGTGAACAATAATTGAAAATCTTGCTCAGATTCCTAATTTGACTTGTGTTTGAACAGTGATTAGGTTATGTGGTCTAAAAACATCCTGTTCTATCGCTGGCTGTGTGTTTGCTAGGTTGTTGTGTGTGGAGGTGAATCTCTGCCCCGCAGTCTAAAGTCGCTTGCAGCCTCTAACAGGTAATATTTTCGGGATTGTGTCACATTTACTGTAGTTCTGTAGTTCATCTTTTCGTCAGCTCTGAGCAGCTGTTCTGTTCCTGCTGAAAACAGGGATGCAGACACTCGTATGTTTTACCATGAGGATGGATGGTGTGCTTAGTGACCTGCAGTGTTAATTTTCTGCCACTCATTGGATATGTTATATAACCTATGAAGTTCAATTTTGGTCTCATCTTTTGCTGTCGTCTTGTTTGCTTCTCAAATGAATGTCCTCCCTACCAAGACTGTCAGTTTAGATTGGTAGCCATATCTTGGCTGTTGTGCCACACTTTTCACTGTTTCAGTTGATACTATTCTGTGAGATGTTGATATCTTGTGGGGGTTTTTATTACCTAACCCTGCTTTAAATCTCTCTGTAGTATTGTCCACAATGTCTCTGGTGTGTTTCTTGGCCTTTGTGATTTATTTTTTTTTTTTTGATCCTCTATACTCTCTAACAAACCTCTGAATCCTTTACAGACTTACTGAGAATAAACCCTAATTATGTGGCTTCTGAACTCTAGATTGCACCAAATTCTATACAGAATAAAATGCGCTGGGAACAAATTTGTGTTATTATTTTTAAAAAAGTTTTTCTTCCACTTCACAATTATGCATCACTTTGTGATTCTTTATAGTTTCTGACTGTAAATTAACCAAGTGTTAAAAATGAGTATACTTTTGCAATGTGCTTTGTAGCTTCAACAAAAATCTGGAGATGATAATCAGATTTAGATTTTATATTAATTCATTTTTGTTTATTTAAGGGTGAAATTGTGATCTTTAATATTTTAGGATGTTTGAGTATATAGTACAAGTATAAAACTAAAGATCTAAATATATATTTTAATGTATTTTCCACATCAAAATAAAACTGTAAATTCTTTGACATTTTCACAGATGCATCTGTTTTTTATCCTGTAGGAGTAATGTGATTAATCTGATGAGATCAAATCAAAAACATTACACATTTTGAACCGCAACATAAGGTTTGTTTCAGAAATAGTGAGGTCCTATAATAATTAATGTTTTAAACACTGGTTCCAATTGAACAAAAACGTGTATATGTTATATTTAAACTGAATATTGATATATTTCAGTCATTTTTTACTTTCACCAACCTTTTTCAAAACCTCTTGAGGAACTTCATCAAGAGCGATGCCCTCACCTTTGTTTTTCTCACTGGCAATGAAACTGAATTTGTATATGGGGCCAAATTCTGTCTGTACATGTGGCAGTGATCCTCTTGTTGGGATGAACAGAGCTAAGCAGACAGAAATGCCTTGTACATCAATCATTCAATGAATCTCTGGGCCAAGCCATAATATTTCTGTTTACATATGCATGATGTATTATAAATTAATATTGCCATCAGTGTGTACCCAACGGAAGAAAACAAAACTTGATAAAGACTGAATTGCTGTGTGAGTTTTGTGTTTCATTTCTGTCACTGGTCAGTGGTTTATCTTTGAAGAATATTGTCTACATTCTTTGACAGGACATTATTGGTTCTTGTTTGTGTTTATGGTGTTTAGATGTGACCCAGTCACCCCCGTATGCAGCTCTGGCATGAGAGGCTCCCAGAAGAATCTGTAATCACAGTTTGATTGGGCCCATTAACCTCATGAAATATATATGTGTGACTGAACTCATCCACTTAAACTTTGGCAGGAGCCAAATACGCCTGTTTGGAATTCAACGGGGCATTCAAGGGCAAAATTCGTTTTCTCGGTGACTTGTTGTCTCACAATTGTTTCAGTTGTGCTTTCCTTCTATTGTCAGAAATAATTCACTATGGTCATCCTTTCTGAGTCCCAAAGGCTGATTCAGTTGACGTGCCAGTGTGTGAATGGCATCAGGGTTTTGTCCACACATATAAGTAACCATTTCATATTGTCTATTTTAGAGAACCTGTACAGTTTTTTTATTATTCTGTCCTTTATTAAAAGATACTAATGAATGTGAAAATCATCAAATTGTTGGTGTTTTTTGCTTTCAGTTATAATGATAATCAAATATTAGTTTTAGGAAGCTGTTTTCTAAGCAGATTTAATTCAGATATGGTGTAGGATGAGAAGCACAAATGGAGATTTTGTTTAATTTATGGTGAACCAAAGGCTGCTTACCTTCAAGCCATGCTGCAGTGATTCATGTAAAATGAGAAGTGAGCAAGTATTGGGTGATGTACTGTAAAGAACATTTTAAGTTTTTACATATTTTGGTGTTTATAATCAGTTTTTATTGATGTTCTTTAATATTTTTATTTTATATAAAACTCATTTTTGCACTTTCAGTCAGTAAATCACAATAATCATAAATTAAATAAATACATATGAAAAATCGTACTTTTTTTAAGGCTACAAAACCGCAACAACTCACAATATGAGATTAATGTAGAATACAAAACCTTCACTATGTCAATTTTATTTAATAGGGCCATCCTTAATTTTTTTTATGCTTACATAAGTAATTTTTGGCTTTTCTGCTGACTTCAAGACATTTACACTACATTCCTGAAAGGTAGTTAATGAGTTGTTTAAAGATGCTGAATAATTTACCAGAACCAACATTAACTTGTCGTTAAGTGCATTGCGTCCAATCTTGATGTCCAGACTCAGCAAAAACTAACAAAGCTTTTTTTTTTAAAAAAAAGGTAGTCATTTTCTGAAATAATTTCTGCATTCAAAGATAAAATATTCAGTTTTTAACATAATTTTGGTACATTTCACAAGTTGTTTTCAATGTCAAAGTTATGTCAGGTTTCCCCTCACACTTATTTATTTTGTGACTAGTCTTCTGGAAACAAGAAATCACATTCACATGCGAGCAAGTCCGCACTGAGAGGGGAACCATGTTGCAAATTTATAATTCATAATTCTTCAGAGTTAATGCACTATTCACAGGATAATTAGGATTAATTTTTGATTGGCGCCTCAGGGCAGCGTTGCATTGTTAGACTGAATAATCTGAACCGTTATTACCTTCTTAGTGTAACTGTCAGCTGCCTGTTTTACTTTACAAATATGCATCTTGTATTTTACTGTTAGATGCTCTCATCAACACCTTGTTGCTTTTCAGCACCATTAACGGATGGCTGTGTCACTTAAATGATGGGAAAGGATCTCTCTTTAGATTAGTCAAAACAATTACCTTCATTATTTTTGACATCTAGACTCTGCTAAGCAACTTGCTGTTTGTAAAAAAAAAAAACTGAGATATTTCTCTAATAGCAAGTAGTTTGTTCAATTCTAATAGATTGTATTTTAACATGCAGTTTGTTTCCAGGTAAGTGGAGTTGCAGGCAGGGTCAGTATTATTCTTTCCCCTGGTAGATTAGATGTAAGATTGTTTTCAGTCAGTCAAAAAGTTTTTTTTGTTTGTTTGTTTGTTTGTTTGTTTGTTTGTTTGTTTGCTTTTCTTATAGAAAATGAGACAGGCATTGCTGCTAAGATAATAAAACAATGTAAATGTTTTATGACATGGTAAAATTAGTATGTTGCAAAAAATATTTATACCCTAAACATGTTTATTTGCATTAGAACCATTAAATCCTTCTTATAATTTTGATTAGTGTTTTGTATTTTTCCACTGGTATTTTGATGTTATATCAAATATATGAGGTTGAAAAACTTCCCTTGCGTGTATCATAGTCCTTCGCTCAATTTGCAGCGTAAAATATCCAATTCAGGAAGCTGGTTTGGTCTCTCCAATATGTTAATATTATTTCCAAGCAAAATATACATTCAGAAATTAAAAGATGAAGTAGATGAAATATTTTCTGAACTGGATTGACACATAAAATGTGTATGTCCTGTAACATATCTCATAAAACAAACACAGATTTCCAGAAATTGAGCATCACACTGAAAGGCACAATGTTGGTGGTTGTCTGATGGTTTGGCAGAGTTTCTTCAGTCAGAGGCTTCTTCAAACTCACTGTAATACAAACTGCTACAAGAGATCTTTCTTGCCAACAGCCATCGCCGTGTACAAGAAGACTTTGAATTAATTTGTTACAACATTTAATTTCCCTTTGGGATCAATAAAGTATTTTTGATTTTGAACAAACATTTCTGATTTTGATCCTCTAAAATTTGGGCTCCATGTTTGACATGATAGTTTGGGATCTTACATAGGAGCAGTGTTAGGTAAATTATATGGTTCATTTAACCTTTTTGACAAAAAATGTTTAATTATTCTAAATAATATGGTTTGTCCTAATGGCGGTCAATTATGGGGATTAATGTAGTATGCTCTCTGCTGTTTACTGACCAGCTGATGAACCTGATTTGTCTCGTGACCTGCTTGTTTTGTGAGGCACTCATGTTCTCACACCTGGAAGAGGTTTCAGCATCACTTTGGGGCATTTTATCAACAGGACAGCAGGTGCACAACTCCCTGACCTGCTCACCAGCTGTGTGCTGGTTGGTGCATGTTGAGACCAAATGGCAGTCAGCCAGAGCTGCGGGGAAACAGACCTGGTCTGAAAAGGCAACTACAGACAGCGGTGAAGCAGCATCTGCCTGCTGCTGCTGCTTCAGTCTGCTTCATCTTTCCAGAGGAAACGTTAAAAAGCTGTTTGAGCGCAGCCTGATGCTGAAGGTAAGAAGGCTTTCTTTTTCCCCCTTGAGTGATTTTTTTTTTCACTCTAGATTGACAGCGCCTTTCATACTGTATTATTCGGCCTGGCTTTTAACTCCAGGAGAACTGTGTTCACAAATTGATGCTCTGCTCCTTTGGGGCTGTAGCTGAAACATTAAATTGTACTGAAATATTCATATGTGAGTGCATTTAGCTGAGAGCAATTGATGTGTGACTCCCCAGAGACCAGATGGAAATGTTCCAGGGCCCCAGCACGCGCCAGCAGACACCCTGAGCTCTGGCCAGGACAGTGATTGTGATTTAGCCGAGGCTAAGCTGAAGACTCCAAGATCAAGAAGGCCAAATCAACCCCCATGAAGACAGATACTGCTAAATACCTGGTGTGTAACACAGAAAATCATTTGGCAAGTGAAAAACTACAACAAGACATCTAATACAGCACTTGCATATTCACATTTCCTTCTTTTTTTGAATGAAATATTTTACATGTGTTCTGCTTTTGATTAGGTTTGTTTGTGCATAGAGGCTAGCCTGATAGCACTGCAGCACACTTAGCTGATGCAGGAAGTTAGAAAAGAAGTAATAAAACATTCATGGGGTTATTTACAGTCTTTTTCAGGTCTTTTATTATGGACAATATGGTTTACTGCCCAGGGTGACAAACCATTAGGTACGGCATGACTTTTTATCTTGTTTTCTCCTGCTGTGAGCCCATTGAGAGAGCATTACACGTAGTTTTGATCAGACGAATAATGTAAGCACTTTAAGAAGACTGATGATAACAAAGTTGGTTTCTGTTTGCTCTGACTAAAGAATTTCACTTTTTTTTATGAAATCTGGACGACTTTTAGTCATCTGTAGCTTAAAATATGAAACACACAGACTAGTCAGAGCTGAATTTGATTATTCTGCACTAAAAAGAGCAAGACATGTTTTGGCAACAAGATTTTGGCAAACATAAAAATAACTTTTTAAAACAGATCAAACCTTGACTGAATTATTCAGCACTGATAACTGATGTTATCAGCCCTGATAACCAAATTAAATCTTTTGTTTTCTGATAAATTAAATCTTTGGTAATCAGAAAACAAAAGGTTTAATTTGGTTTTCTTGAGCATATCAGATAGAAAGAACAGATGAATGCAAATCTCAACATTAAAATCAAACCAAAACATGTTCATGTCGGCTTAAATACTGTCTGAATTCTGAAACCTAATTTCTGAAAAACAATACTCCCAATACAGAAATGCTTACTACTTTATTCTATTTATTTCTTCTCAGGCCAGTCATGGATTGCTAAATCTTTTAGATGACTGCTAATGTTGATCTTCACTGTGTTGTCTTAATGGTGCATATAGTATTCCTTTAACTATGGCGATAAGTCAGTTGTGTTATCATGTTTGTCATCTGACATTAAAGATGTAAATTAGTTGTTGGCCTTTTATACTAGGAACAATGTGGGCAGTCAAATCAGATTCACGCACTTGTTTCAGACCTTATTTTTTTGTGAAGTTTAGAGAACAAACCTACTAAATAATTAATAATGTCCTCCCAGAGGAGTGAAGTGATTTAGTTTGGTACCTCTGTGTTTCTAGTTCTCTTTTATTTCATTTTTTTAAGCTGACCCACTTCTACTCATGAAGAGAAGACAGGTCTGAGGGGACACAGATGAAAACTGTTTTAAAGAAATGCAAAAAAAAAGTCCTCTGTAGCTATGACAACAGTCTCTAGAGCGACTTTTTTCCACTTAAGAAGAATGTTTCAAAAACAGAACCTGAGAAGCTTTTTAAAAAGTCATGTATAATTTATCTGTATTTTTCTCCTGCGTTAGAGCCCGTTGGAGGAGTGTCTTGCGTGAGATGTGTTCTGAATCTGTCAGAATGAAGCAGAGATGCAGTCATATACCCCACATCTGTTTGTTCTCAATTAGACTTTTCTTATATACGGTACACCCTGCTGTTTGGTGCCAATATGCTGTGCTTAAAATCTCTACTGAGATTTTAAGCACAGTAATTTAAATGCACTACTGACATTTAAAATTACACATATGAACAAGACCAGTGGTGTTTCTGACATAAATCAGAAACTCTTATATCATTCTGCGAAAACATTTATTTCTAACAGTTTTCTAACATCTATATTTTAAAATTTAGAATAAAAATTGTTTATCTTTACATGTATAGATCTCATAAGCATCAAAGCAGAAAAAAGAAACACAGTGCTCTGACCAGAAAACAACTTGTGTATTCTAAAATATTAATAATTTTGTGATTTTAGAAGATAACTCACCACTTAAGAGAAGAACATAAGTTATTTTTTATGTACTGATGTCTCCTTTCAGATTTTGGGAACTCATTTATCAAAACCCTGTAACAATAAGCTTTTATTTATTTGTACTTAGGCCTTGTGCTCAAGTTAGTGAATAAAAAAACTAATCTTGCAGGTCATTGGTGTCCCTCAACTAATCAAAATTAAAACAGTGATCATGTAATGTTAATGCCATCAAAGTGACTCCCTCTGAGCCTTTATTAAAACATTTGAATTATTAAGAATCTAATGGTCAATCTTAATTCACTTTCTTCCAGTGAGAGTGACAAGCACTGCACCTTTAATTTTACTGGAGAGGTCCCAAAAGCAATTTACTCCTTGGAGTTTCTCCTAAAGGTTTGTGTGGGTGTCCTTTTCTGTCAAAACTGAACACTTGGATCCAACTGCCAAATAATCTACTGTCAATATAAATCAAATGGGTAAACTGGAAGTAAAGACATTTGTTTTGTTTTTTGTTTTTTTTTACTGTGGAAGCAGTGCAGCATTAGCACCCTTCGTGGCAAATAACGTCCTGTCTGTGTGGCTCAGGGTGAAACCAGATGATTTATCTCCTTTCTTACATGGCTGGATGATTTAGTTCAGAGACAGCCCACTTTCACTACAGGCATTAATGCAATGGCAGCTGCGAGACACAGCGCAAACCAGAGTTTGGCACCCATGTTCAACAGGATTCCTTTGTGTGGCTCAACAGCCAAGCAGATCATTATTTATTTACTGACACCATGACAGCCGACGTGGCTTGTTGTCTTTGTAAGCCAAATTGATGCACAATCTTATCAAATGGTTTGCCCATACTCTGGACAAAGTTTTAGAAAATGCATCACAATCCCACACAGAAAACGAATAGGTTACTGTTAAGAGGAGAATGAAAGACAGAAGACTTACCTGCAGCCAGTAATAACCTGGGTTTCCTTAACACATGGAGGCTGGCTGCCTCCATGCCTTCAGTGCATATACTGTAAAGTACATGTACAGATATTCCAGTGAGCTGACATGATTAAGGATTTTTGCTTGTGGATCCATGTTAGAGGTGAATGTATGAACTGGCGGTCTATAAGTAAATTTTCCATTAGAATTAATGAAGCTATCTGAATCTTTATTTCTCCTTTTAAAATAATTTTTATCAGACCATTTTTATGAGAAATTGAATTTGGGGTTTTCATTAGCTGTAGGTCACAATCCTTGAAATTAACAGTAAAGAAAATCTCTGGATACTTGTAAACATGTGACAAGAAGCAAAATGGTACAGAAGTTTATCTTCTGAATTAATGATATGAGGCGATAATTAAGGAGAAGATGATTCTTGTCACGGCTCTGTCCCATTGGCTTCACCAATTAGGCGCTGTTGTGACAGGTCTAATGTTAATAACCTTAAATAATTTAGGAGCTTCAGAACCGCATGCAATAAAGAAGATGATGCTGAGAGGCTGTGTGTGGTGCGGTGAAGTGTTGAGTGGCTGTGGATTTCCAGGAGTCAGACAGATCTAAGAGCAGATAAGGAAATAAGAACTTTTATTTTTGTTGCTGTTTTCCTTCAAAGAACAACACCTGCAATTGGTAACAACTTTGTTCGTATCAAGGTTACAAAAGTGTCAGTAAACGTTAAAGTGCAAAGAATTTGATCGCCATTTCTGGCACGTCTCGTTTAAAGGTTCATGCTACAAGCACTCTGGTCTAGTTTTGTGTGAAGAGACCATTCAGGTAACTTTTAGTTTCGTTCCCCTCGCTAAGATTTCTGCGAAGACAAAAATGCCAATGAGACAGCTTTCATTCCTGGTCCATGGGTTCAAAAATCAAACAAATGGAAAGCAAAAAGTCAAAGGCAAAAATAATTGGCTGTTTGAAAAGTCCATCCTGTCTTGCATACCCTGTAACTGTTTGAAGAGACAACAGCTTGAGCAACATTTACAATTAATAGTACAAACAAAAGAAAATAAAAAAAGAAAAGAAAATGCAATTGAAAACATTTGTTCAACTGGTTGAAATTTCTTCAGCATTTTCTTTTTCTTTTTCGTTCAGTATAGGCTTGAGTGACCCTTTGCTGGTTTGAATTCTTGTGAAGTTCAGTGCATTTCTGACCTTTGCAAAGTGAGAATTCCTGATAATGAATGTGTCCAAGGACACATTAGATTCCCTGTGACCATGGTATTTTAGGCTCTGTTGTGCTATACCTGGGTACCTTTTTTTTTAATTCTAAAAACCATTAAAAGGAAACTGATGAGACTTACAAAGGGTCTTGACGAAGAACTCTCTTTTTTTATTTCGAAGGAACATCAGAGTTAGCTGGAAGCTGCAACTCAAGCTTAGTTTGAATAGGCTTGGCTTTAACGAGCAAAAGATAAAACCCATTTTTTGACTCTTATGTGGCTCCTCTCAAGAGAATCGACCTGTCAGAAAAGGTTAGACGTGTGCCAAACAGGATGGCAGTAAAAAGTAAATGAAAAGCTTCTGTTTCTGTGTAAATGTAGCTTAAGTGTCAGGCATGTGCCCCAGAGGTGAGTCGGCTGGGCCCAGAAGTCTGTACTTCTCCTCCAGAGACGGCTCAGTGGTGCTGCCCTGCAGGTGGATCAGTGGCTTGGTCTGCAGCAGGACACACCCCCTGCCCCGGCCTCGCCTCTCCTCCTGGTTCCTGCGATTGAACAGGTTTATTCTGTTGTCCAGCTCGGGGCTGCCGTTTTCCGAGCCGGTGGGGCTGGGAAGCTTAAGGTTGATGGGGTCCACCGCCAGGCCCTTCTGAGCGAGGCAAGAGTCTTCTGAGAGGGAGGAGAGCAGCTCCTGCACCACAGCACTGGGGTCCCTGCAGGGGTCCTGGCCTGAGAAGGAAGCGGGGCAGCATCGATGCGAGCTCAGGCTGGCGTCCTTTGCTGCGCTGCTGCTGCAGTCTGTCAGCGATGAACCCGGGGTGTGGCTGCTCAGGCTGGGAGGCCGGACCGTCAGGCTGCCGCTGGACTGTGATATGCTGGTGGAAGCGTCGCTCACAGCGCTGCCGACCCTCTGCATGGCAAGCTTTGGATTGGACTGGATGGAGTTGGTGCTGTTAGGAAGGTGGACGTCAATGGCTGCCGTGGTGATGACCCGGGCCCCTATACCAGACGTTCCAGCATCTTGATAAAGATTTGTAAAAAAGCAACATATAGATGAAGGAATTATCATATTTTAAAATAATTTAGCCAGTTAATTATAAAACATTATAAAGCACATGATAATCTGCTGGATTTCCTTAGATAGAAACTTTGTAACCTATTAGAATAACTAATTGAACACACTGTATTACCTGATAAATAGGACCAACTGGAATGTATATGTGATTCAATTGAAAAGATTTTTTGAGACAACGTTGTTGAGAGTTAGAACTATATAAATAAACTGAATTGAAAACTTGCTTCTCTCTTTTTTTGTGTGTCTTACATCTGCAAAGCAGTAAAATGTATTTTATTTAGCAAGCTTTATTAATGTAGCACATTTCACAGATCTAAAACCACACAGGGCTTTACAATGTCTGAGAGAGATGCAGAAGTGTTCAAACACATAAAACGCAAACTGAGATTTTCATTAACTTCTTTTCCTGTCCATTGCTACAAACAGTCCATAGATAACAATAAGATGAAGGGCTCTTTAATCTTTAATCAGTTAGTTGAAAAGAGCCGAGAGATTATTATTTCTAATATGTATTTTTTGTTAATTTAAATAGTAAAGCTAAAATTAACAGAGACTTTGTAAAATTGTGGGACTGCAACTTATCCACTTACATAAAACTAGAGAAGCATCTGTTCAACTTTCTTGTTCAGGTGATGTTTGTTCACTTCTGTCCTCTAACAAACATCTGAGCCCTTCACAGAACATCTGCATTTATACTGCAATTCAATTACACACCACTGGACTGTTGTTTACCAAGTAGGTGACATAATAACACAATTGTTTAAACAGGATTTTACTTATGGGAGTGCATGCCACACTTTTTACATTAGTTGTTAAACATTTTGAAAAGAAGACAGGGTGCTGGATGAGAACTAATATGTCTTCTGTAATAGTCACTTACCGCTGCTGGCCTCACTGTAGTATTGGCTAATGTAGTTGTTCATGTCATCGCGCACCACTGCATCTGAGTTAAAGAAATGGACATTAAGAAACAAATGACTTTATTACAATCTTAAAGTGGCATTGATTCTTTGTTTCCTCCTTCACAACTTCTTACTGGACAAGAATAACACAACCACTCAATGGGAGTAAAATAAAGGTTAAAGATATTTCCACTCACACATTTTCAGCACTTACCACATATAGTTTTAGCACAGTAGTTCTAAAAACTGTTCACTGGTAAAAGGTTAGTATCTCTGTGGTATACAGTGAACTGTAATTTTGGTGTAACATTAAAAACTTATGCAAAGCTTTAAATATTTACATTTTTAATCATTTTCATAGCTTTCCGTCAACACGTTGGATCTATTTCAGTAATCACAGCACAAACAAGTCCAATTGGCATTTATATCTTATGTTTACAACACAATATTGACAGGGAGGATTGTGCCCCAGGCCACAGATGCTTTATAGACAGGCGGTCAGGATCATGCACATCCTGCTGCTAGGTACATTAGCTGCACCTTAGTGCGCCATGAATAAACTGGGACACATCGGGGTGGGGTAGGGACTGGGAGACCAGAAGCTCTTTGTTCAAGTGCTGATCCCTCCAGCCTAGCTGGCCTCTGCATGCATGGCAACGGCTGCCATCCGCTGTGCTCTTCTACTCGCTTGATTGGTCTTGAGCTCACTGTCCGCTGGCTGAGTGCGAAGCCAGAGTACCCTGAGTGCTAGCCGCTGTCCCCCGGGACATGCAGCAGACTCTGATGGATAGTTTCATTTATTTTTCTGTCTAAAATATTAATCCCTGAGCCACCCCTGGAGAGGAAGCATTGCAGTCACTAAAACAAGACTGAGACAATCACTCTACAATTAATAAAGCATGAGAGAGAAAAAAAAAGAATGAGCTATCCGGCATACATAAAAGGTTTTCCTCTTCTGTCTGTGACACTCAGCTTACCAGGCTGTCATAAGATGGTGGCACCAGAGAACTGGCAGCACCAGGTCTGCTGAGTTTAAGTCTAAACTGTGAATTTCATTGTTAAGGCAATTGTTCTCTAAAGGTAAAGAGAAGGGACAGATGCTGCAGCCAGAAAAAGGAAGCCTTGTATTAGAAGTTGATATGTAAGCTTGTTTAAAATGTCAAAAGTTATTTTATTGTGTATTCTGTAGGGCTTTGTCATACAGATACAAGCACATCCCTCTAAAAAGGAATATCATTAAGAGGTCCATTTATTTCAGAAATCAAATTCCAAATGTGTAATTCATAAAGATTAAGTGCACACAGAGTGATTGTTTTCTGTTTTCCTTCTGCAAACCCCAAAGTAAATTAATTTTTAAGCCCTTTTTTCTGTTCAATTTAATTTTTATCAATCCTATGTTGTCCACACCCTGTGAATCTTCCTAAATCTCCTTTGGTGTGCTTGTTTTCTGAGAAAATTATTGATTCAATTCAGCTTCTGTTTATTTAAACAGCAACAACTACTGAGGCAGAAATGACAAAGCAAACCAGATCTAGTTGAAATACATAAGTGCATAGTAAATCCAATCTGGCAGACAGAGTCAAAGGTGTCAGAAATAAAGTCTTGAAATATGTGTGCAGTAGATTATATTAGTTTAATTTTTGTAAATATCCCATTGATGATATTGTGATTTATTGAGGTGTTTTTGTGTGTAGTTCTCTCTCTTTGCTAAGGAGTGCACCTGTAGGAAACTACAAACTAAATTTACTTAATTAGTTCACATATCCTAAGTTAACAAGCCGCTGACTGTTGTTAATTCATATCTCAAGGACATTTCTTATTCCAGTGAGATGTTTAACAATCTGGTCATGATGTAACAATGACCATTACCACAAAAGGAAATTTGTTACCAAACTGTGTTTAAATCAACATGGTTTTGTACTTTCAGGCACTTAACAAAGAATCCCCAGTGAGATCTGCTGATTTTGTGAGATTCCCTGACAGTTTGGTGGCACCCTGCAGGTCAAACAGGCAGAGCTGTTGAGGAATACAAATAAATTTAACTGGATTTGAGTTCATCTGACTTGACTTTAGCCTCTGTGGCCTCAGCGCTTGTCCCAGTGACCATGTTTCTGCAAAAAGCCTCGCTTGTTTCTCTCAGCCAGATTTCCCACTATGCCCTCGGGGTAAAATTGTGGTCACTGTGGAGCCTCCTCAGCGCCTGTCGTGGTTTGCAGGTGGGGGGCTGCTGCTGACAGGAGCCCACTCGCTCCAAACAAGGCCCTATGCGCAGAGCACTCTGTACCTGAACTGGCCCAAGTGACGGTTCCTGGCTCAGCTCGGCTGGTCATAATGGGTCAGTAAGACAGATGGTTAGGGCGTGATGAAGCCCCGGCAGTGTGACACAATGTTGGAGAACATGCTTGTTTTTTCACAAGTATTGTCCGGGTCCTAAAAGCTTTTTTGCCCTCACATTAATCCCAGAGTGCCTGCAGTCTGATGGCGGTTGTGTGTAAGCATGAAGGGGCTAAGAGTTTGGCCTCCAAGCTGCTCCAGGGCTACTGCTCCAGATTAACTGTACACAACTCCAGCACCCAGTTCACCTGATGTTACCTCGTTACAGTCTTTTTGTTTCACATATTTATGTACATACTTTATGCTACAGCTCTCTGATGGGTCTGTCTTTACTTTTTCATAAGCAAAAACTGTACCTGGTTTGGTATGTGTTGAAATTGGCATTTTAGGAGTTTTGATTAATTTCAATTCACTTGGTGTAAGATCTTCTCAGTCTAGTTTCAATGATCCATAAAACTTTTACAAAAATATGTTGTTTTTACATATTTGTTAAAACTGTCACCATATCACGACAATGTAAAATGAAACGAATAATCTGTGAAAAAATTTAACTCTTCCACTTTTTCCCAGCACTGCTATTGCTGTCTGAAAACATGCACCACTTCCGGCCAAAAACATCCAATCATAGCCAGGAGGAGGGTCTTAGAGCTGTGAGTTAAGCTTGTTGACATGCTGCTAAATGTGCTAATGGCTGAGAAACAACTTTCCAGTAAAGAAACAATTTTTATCTGCTGGTATCAGTGACCATTCTAACTAGCTTGAGCATTCATGGGGTTGTGAAGGAGATGTAGAGGCTGTGAGTATGAGAACAGCACTAAGACCCTCCTCCTCCTCGTTCTGATTAGTTGTGTTTTAGTGGGACCTGTGCATTTTTGTAGACTGAAATAGCAGCACTGGGAAGAGGAAGAAGAGCTTGATTTTTTTCACAGATTATCTGTTTCATACCATACTGTTACAACAATGAGACAGTTTTAATAATTATGGGGAAAAAAAACATATTTTTGTACATTCAGCTTTGACTCAGACCTTACATGCGTGGCTTCCATAGTCAAACCTGCATTAGCATGTGGCTCCCTGGGGTTTCTCTGCCCGCCCTCATCATCGGACTCCCCAGGCGTCAAACCTTCCACGACCTGGAAGCTCCTGCCCTGTTTGCCCCACGCGTGGTGGATCTGCATAGCTGCTTCACGCTCTGCTGTGAGGTCCAGGTCCTGCTGAGCCAGATGTGCCCGCAGCTGTCGGATCTCAAACTGAAAATGGTGCAGATGTGCAAGAATGTGCATGCGAATGAATATAAAGAGAGAAAAAGGAAGGTTTAGAATAAGATTTGGGGGATTTTTGAACAACCGCAGAATCATGAGGGAGATGACAGGAATAGAAAACATTAAGAAAAAGAAAAGAAGGAGATAAAAAGTAAGTTTAATGGGAAGAAAATGAGAAGACGAGGAAAAACTGAAAAAAGCTTATTGAGAATGAAAAATATACTTAACCATACAGACAGATTGATTTACATCGCTATGACATCAGCCTTATGTTAAAGTCCAATCAAAAACCCAAATATGTGCAAAATGAAGTTGCTCTTTGCAATGCACACAAGATTTTAAATGATTTGTGATTGTCTTTATTTTCCAGCACAGCCTATTTGTTGTTTCAGCTCTAAGGGACAGAGATGAAATCTACTGTCAGTCTCAACTTGTTTGTGAATTACTGCTGCCCTCTGGTGGTGGAAGGCCATGAAGCCCATAAACATGAGGTGACGATAAGTGGCGCCACCAAGAGGTTTTATTGATTTGTTTGTTTGCTAATTCTCGTGCAATTATTGCCTTCTGTGTGCCACAAATGTGCGACCCTCCCTCACTAATTCCTCAAGCGCTCCAAAACACCCCAAAAAGTATAACCATAGCAAAACAAAACCGCTGAAACTCTCTTTGTTTTTTAGTAATCTTTCTTGTTGTCTTGTATACAAGACCGAATTACATAACCTCCTCCAACATTTGCCATGTAGAGAACAGAATATAGAAACTTGTAGAAACGTTGAATTTTATATACAAATATTTTCAGAAGTTAACTTTTTTTTATCTTAAACAACTTGAAATGGTAGAAAATTAAACTAAACTTAGGGTGAGAGCTAAATCTTTCAGCGAATACATACAAGTGTGTTCATTTAATTTTTCTGACAATAATAGAATCACTCTGTAAGGATGCAAATATATATTTTTTTAATTCTATTGAATTAAAAAAGACAAGTTTATGTAGAGAAATACCTAATAACAAATAAATAATCCAAAAAGTTTGGTCAGACTGATGACAGAAAATATTTCTGACACTTTACCAGCTGGAAAATGCAGCAGAAAATCTAAAATTATTGTGTTTGTATCTAAACAAATATAATTCAGCATCTTCAATGTCCTGGGGTTAGGTACCATTGTTACTGATTTTTAGGATATACTTTGACATATGTGACATTATGTTGTGCTATATATGTCCAATATTTTGTTGGTCTGGTCTGGATGTCGTCCTTCTCATTTTAACTCACTTTAAATCTTGAGCTAGAAATGCAATATCATTTTTTAAGTATTGTAAAGGTTTTCTATGCTTTTTTGTATCACAGAACATTCCGTGAGCAGAAATTCTTTTAAAAGATAACAGAATAACTTCTGCAAAACAACTTTTAACAACATGACCCATCTTGTTTGACAAGATAATTTTTTTTGTCAAAATATTGCAGAATGCAAAGGAGAATCAACCTCAAAGACAGTTTCTGAGATCATATGTACATACTGACCTCTACTTTTGTGCACAAATGTCAAAAAACTGCCTCTGAGGGGTTTTTTCTGGAGTTGGACTTACAGCCTGCTCCTGACAGATCTGAGTGAGACGCTCCAGCTGCTCTTCCCTCACAGCCTTCGTCTTCTCACACTGCTGGATCTCCAGTTCCATCTCAACTTTGACTTGCAGGACATACGCTAAACATGGAAAAGGAAGGAAATAAATATGAAAAGAATTTAAACAGCCTAACATGTGGGGACTGGTTTTTGATGCATAGTATTTAGACACATCAGTTACTTTCCTATAAAAGTCCTGTATCTTATCAGGACTGTTTAAAGGTCAGAGGTCGGTGTGGCTGGACAATTAGCCCTTCACTCCCAAGATGTCCATCATCACATAGACTACCACCAGGGTTTAATAGTAACATTATAACCTCACTGAATGAATAAACCAAGGTGTTAAAAAAGAAAAGAGCTCCTCATTTGTCCTGACATAAAGTTTATTTAAAGCTTAAATAAATTTTAAATACACTCTTATAAGACATAGCCAAAATAAAGTATTTTCTGACAAGAGTCACAGAAATCCATATGGACAGAAGTGTTACATGGTTTTGGAAACATCAATAGTTTGCCAACAGTTTCATGTTTGATGCAAATAAATCAGGCTCAACTTTTTGTTTCAACTGATTTGTGTTTCTGGAATGGTTTGATGTGCAAAACGAAATCTGCAAAACAAAATAAAAGACATGGATTTTGTCATTCAGATATGTGTGGGCTCATTTTAAGCCACATCAGCCTATAACACCTGGACAGAAGTTTTATGTTTGCATCTGATTCTAGTCAAAATTTTATTATAACCACAAGTTTCAATTTATTTTACTGAGATTTTATACAAGACTAAAACAAAGTAGCAAAAAACTATGAAAAAGGAAGAAAATAATCAATGGTTTTATTTATTTTTACAAATAAAACCCTTTGAAGTGCAGCAGGCATATTTAAAAAGCTCTCTTCTGAAATCATCCAGTTACTGAACAAAGTTCATCTGTGTGTGAAGTTGTTGTTGACAAAATGTGAAAAAGATCAAGGAGTAGTGATAGTTATTGAATGCAAAAGTATAAACTCATACCATATACCATATCTGTTTATTTATGGGGTGATTCTGAAGGGTAATCTACTAAAACAAACGTGATGAGAATAAATTTGGATACCTGTTGGCATCCCAGTTGCCAGACAAACTCTTTCTCTTTCACACCTTCCTGTTTTCACAGTTGTAACTTAGCCGCAAGGCATCAGACATGGTAACATTATAAATTCTGACTTGAAATGTAAACCTAGCAACCTACAATTGAACTCAGGTCTTTCAATCTGTTGGTTCCTGCTTTTCAAGTATGCTAGCATGAAAATGAACCATTGCTTTTCTTTTCCAAAGTAAAGCAAAGCAAAGCTCACATCCAACACCACATGCTTCTTCATGCCTATTTATAGTCATGTTGGCACGCTCACATAACAAAAGGAGGAGACGTCACAAGGGGTCAGTTCAGTCAGACTTCAAACAGGCACAGAATCTCAAGCAGAAGCTTGCTGTCTGGCCACAAAAATGTGACACATATTTCTGCAGACGCGTGCGTCAGAGTCAGCCGCGTGTTTATACTGCATTTCTGTTCGTGTGAGCGTCTGCATGTGTGCAAATCTCAGCAGTGATGGCAGCTTGTGTGTAGCAGACACTTGCAAGTGTAATTTACACCACAAAGGATTCTCGTAAAAGTCAAAGAGGCCAACACATTGTCCTGCTCCGCTCTGTTAACTCGCCTCATTGGTTTGACTGGATGTACAAGCCACTGAAAAATACGGCAAAATCACAGACTCCTGTCTGAAAACGTAAAACAAGACTAATTCACATTTGGTAACTAGCATACAGCTAGATATGTAACCTCACCAAGAGAAGGAGATTGTGGATACAAGCAGCTGAATGGAGATGCTAGAAATGCCCTAGAGACAGGGTGAGGAACTCATCCAAAGGAGTCATTTGGATGAGCTGAAAATTTAGCTACAAAGTCAGCTGAGTTTTTCACTTTTCAGTACAAAAAAACTACTTTGTTTTGGGTGTTTTTAGACACGCGTCTTCTTCTATTTTAAGTGGGTGATATTTCCCATCTTACACAGCTAATAAATCCCAGTTTTTCAGCTGCATAGTAACAGCTCCTCTGCATTTCCATTATCATCAGACTGCTGTCGCCTAATATGTCAAGTTACTCAGACAGACCACCTGCTGTATATTTGAGCGTTTTTGTGGATTACTGATGTGTTTTACCACTGAGTAAACAAAAAAATATCACTCAGCTTGACGTGAGCAGCAGGAAAATAAGTTTATTCCAGCTGCAGCTGTATGTTAAAACATAGAATATGCTGCTGGCTCTGTTTCCCATTCGTAAATCTGCTTAAATTATGCATTCAAATAGTGACACCTAGATAATGACTCAATCTTCATTAAAACTTTAATACCTGGATTAAAGTCATTCAAATATTGACAGGCAGGTTATTTACTTTATAGATATAAGAGAAACACTCAAAGAATGACAAAAACAGATTAAATAAGAACTACAAATGTGACATGGCCGTGTTACCTGTTAGCCATCCTTGATAAACATGAACATGAACAAGCTACAGTCAGCTGTGTTTTGTGCCTAGCTGTTCCTGTATGCAGTCAGAGACCCGCTGTAAGGGTGACCTCTGAACATGGATCGAACCGAGATGCATTAGCATAGCTGGGACAACAATTACATTCAATACACTTTCTTTGAATCTACTTAACCATACCCTTCAAATCAATCCGAGTCAGAGCAGAGAGGCAGCAATTTACTCTGAATGATGATCAATAGTTGTACGGCCCTGAACTGCAAATAATTTGTATATTGATGGGAAGAACAAGGTTATTAGAAAAAACAGCTAATTTTCTGTTGTGATCATTGTGACTTCAGAAATTACTTAGTTTCTTTACAAGACAAATCATTATTAGATATGGTTTTATTTCTCTCTCACCGTCGATGATCCTCTTGACCCGCCAAATGCGCAGGCTGATGATGAGGCTGATGGCGTCCCAGGGGCTGCTGGGCCCATTGGCCACGGTGGAGGCCACCATTGGGGCCAGAGAAAGCACAATGACAGCACCATCAAACACCTGGGGATGTAAACACAGACATATTTACAATTATGAAAAACATAAAACAAAAGTTACTTAGGCGTTAAGCTGTATGAATAATTAAAAGTGCAATGGTATGCCAATATATGGTGTGTGTTTGTGTAAGGTAGCAGGGCGTCAGAAAAGAACTTGATGCACAGATTGGTCGAGTTAAAAAGTGTGCTAAGTTTGCAGGAGCTGTACAAGTACATAAGCTTTATGTAACAATAGCTAGCAATGGCATAGATTCAGTAAAGCAGAAACTTGACAGAGAATATACATGACTCTTAATAAGGGTCAAAAGTAAACTTGTTGTATGTAATTTATGTCGTCTTTCTTCTCAATTTCTCTCTGTTTACAGAATTAAACTGTGAACTATGGTAATGAAAAGCTTCACAACTCAGAGTAAGACAGTATGATCGTGATGTGATCTTCACAACACACTTTTCGAGTAATAATTTGATTCATTTCTAGGATGCCTTTTTAGAAATGCAATGGAAGGATGTGTGTGTGTGTGTATCATGCAATTGTCATTATGTATGTCGATGTCAAATTAAATTTAATCTTGACCAGAGACTCACCTCCAACAGAAAAGTTACCCTAAACATAGAACCAGAACCACAATAGAATGATTTAGATAAAGATCCATTCAAAGTCCAGATATAAATCGCACTGAGAATATGTGCATTGTGACTGTGCTCGGGTAATTTTGGAAGGTACAATGGGTGTTACAGAGTATCTGATCTATGTAGCTAGAGGACAAGCAGAGGAATTTACAGAGAATTGGAGACCTCTGGTAAACTTTATCCAACATCAAGGAGCACAGCCCTTGTTTGTGCTGTGTAGCTTTTGGTTTTTTTTGTTAGTTTATGATGAAATAGAAAAAAAAAAAAAAAACTGGGTTGGTAAAATAAAAGAAAGATGTTTTGTAAAAAGGAAACACACCATTGTAATATGTACTGACCTCCACTTTGTTTTCGATGTAATCCCAGATCCCAAGCACTACAATTCTGAAGACAGTCTGATGGAGACAAAAGGACAAAGAGAAACTTTAAAATAAGCCACAGGCAATGCTGGCATGTCTCAAAAGTCCTTTTCATCTTCTCAGTCTTTTTGAGTTGGCATCACACCAAACAACTTTTGTGAGATTTTGCCTGCATTAATTTCTAAATGTATGTTACTACCAAATGATATGGAATGATAACTAAAAATTAAGCTAGATAAGATGTAAAGAAACTGGACTCGGCCAAAGAGGCTAAATAAAGCACAGAGGCCTTAACTCAGATGACGACACTTACTGGTACTTCCTTAAGCTAGAGACAAAACTAAAGATGTTTCCAAGTATACAAACCAGTGGTATTTGTCTGACTGATAATTTCCATCACAATTTTTGTCTCCTTCTTTATTTTTCATTAGACAGCAGAAATTTAATTAAAACTCATGCATTTTTGACTTTGCAAAAATGACAGCTGTTTTCATGAACGAATAAAAATGAGACAAAAATATTGGAAGGTGATTAAATTAAATCAGATTTAGTTTTATTAATCTAAAATGACAGGGCTGTCGGACAAAATAGACAATAATACAATTCTGCCAGTGGAGAACATTCAGCATCACGATATCTGCAGAGAAAAACACAATCTGGAAAGTACGGAATATTATAACTTGATATTTTTTGTATTTTGTACACAATAAACATCCTGTTCAGAAATTTTGTTTTAGGTTCCACTGGGTTAAATTTCAGCATCCTGAGCCTCTTCTTTCTTCAGATAATAACTTGCTTGCATTGTTGATGACAGGCCCTTAAGCACGCTTAATGTTAAGCAAGTTTAACTATTTGAACACAGATTTCTGCATAAGGGCGGCTTCTGCTGCAATCAAATGAAAAATAAGGTGTTATTGTGATTAAGATGCGTCTTACCTCTGAAAAGAAAAGCGACAGGATGATAAGGCTGATCCAGTGGATAATGGTGGCGAATTGAAACGCATTGGAAACTGAAGGATGAGGAATCAGGAGAAAATATTTTAGCTGTAAAGAAGCCATGACATTGCAATCCATTTTAAACCCAACTCATGCATCCCTGAAGAAGTTTAAAATAAACAGAAAAATGCCTATTTATTATCTGAGAACTCATCTACTAACTTGCAGGACTGCTCACACCTCACAGCCCACTACATTCTTCTCTTTGTCTTTCTGGAGTGGCAGTGGACTTAGATGAAATTATAATATATTTAGAGAGACTGAAATCCAACAGTCTGTGCTTTAAGACTCTGGTCAGGCCTGGATGCTGGCCAGTAATCAATAGAGATATGCTGGCAGCCACTGACAAGAGACTTTGTTCATTATCACCTCTCTGCATGAGTCTACATCACAATAATTCACCATCCAGCTCTGCTGTGACAGACCACAAACTCAAAATTGGTGACATACCACTGAAACCAGTTACTTAAATTAAGATACATAACAACGTTTTATATTCACTGTTTGATATTGAATTAGACAAAACATTTTGTGCTTTATGTAATTTAAAATTACCAATTTTTTATTTACTATTTTTTATTTTATTTCTGTCTTTAAAGTTATAAGTTTACATACAATACAACTCCTTCAAAGAGTTCAGAAAAGCCCAGACGATGATGATTCCAAGGTTCAATTAATTAATCTCTTCCAATGAGAATATGCAAATGTGAACTCCGAGGAAGTTAGTGTCCCAAAGATGAGTCTATTTGGTGCCAAATGTGTGATCAATCCCAAAACCAAAACAAAATACAAAATAAAAGGCTGGCTTGATTTGGTAAGGCAAAGATAAGCAGTAAAGACTGTGGATGGATGGAAAATAAAATAAATAAAATTAAAATTAAACTAAATTAAATTAAAAGTGCCAGGAGCAAAGACATAAACCACATTTAGTTTTACTTTCTGATCTCTTTTCCTTTAGTTGTGTATACTCTTGTAATTACTGGACATGAATTTTCCATCATTACTTTTAGGTATTTTTGCAATTGTTTTCTGTTCGAAAGAGCAAGGTATTTTCCAGACATTCATGGATAAGTGATAGCTGCTGAAAGACTGTACAACTGCAGCAAAATGTTAATTATGAAAATAAGGGCATCTGTTTTCTCTTTGTTTTAAATAGTGCTTTCCAAAAGATGGATGCGCAGGAAACCAGAGGTTGAGTTAATAATGACAAATCATGATTAAAGTAGCAAATCTTCCCATAGCAAGACAGAAATTTATAGAGCAAAACGGGACAAATCAAATTCTTACATTGTAAGAGTTTGGTGTCTATGAGCAACTCCAAAGACAGAAAAAGCACCACCAGAATAACACAGGCCACCAGCACACAGTTGAAGCCAGCACTGAACAGGCAGACCTGCCACAGAGCCACTCGACGCCCACAGCAAGGCTTCAGCCAGTTGGACCTACGAGAAATGGAAAGATGGGTGGTGGGCAAGTTAAAACTTAAAAAAAATAAAAAATCACCAGTATTTCACATTTTGTTTGAGCAATTTGAATACAAAACAGAGATTGTAATCAGTCAGAACCAGATTTTAAACATAAAATATTACAAATTATCTTTAAAAAAAAGAAGCAAGAATTACATATAAGAGCCTTTAAAACCACAAAATAAAAAATGAATATTTTTCTATATAAACCCTGGTGCTTTAAGTGTTACGTTTAAATTATGATGCTCCCCAGATATTCATTTCTATTTGTTCTCAGCCATCCAGGATATGACGAAACTAAAAAAGGCTTAAAAATAAAGCAACTGAACAAGTTATAATTTAAATAGCCCATGACTTGTATTGGGAGCCATTTCAATAAATTAATGTTTATGAGGAACTTTATTAAGAGGAGTTACTCATTAAAGCTTTTGCATTTAGAACCTTACATTTTTGTAAAAGTGTAGCAGAGATTAGATCAGTCAGACTGAACAAAACTTGAATTTTGAACATTTGAATTTTAGTTTTATTTCTCAATAGTTTGCTGATGTGCATTACTAGTCATTTTTGGTCCTGCAGCTTGAATGTGGTTTAAAAACTTTTTAAACCACATTTTACGTTACATTTCACTGTAACTTCGCCGACCCCCCCACCAAAATTGCGCTTAAGAAATTTTCCTGTTTGTGGTCCCTCCCAATAATGACATGGGATTTACGCCCTTGCTTATAAGCATCCACCCATACCACCAACTTGATGTTTTAGGTGCTTTGCTTGAAGTTCCAAACATGACCAAAAGAGGGCGTCAGTTTCCAGTCATGAAAGGTGATGCTTGTTCAAATTCAGGCGAGGTTTGGGGTTGACAGTCAGAGCGAACGGTGGTCAGAGACACCATTGACAGAGAGAGGGACAGTGAGGCTCTGTGAACCACTATTTTCACTATCAGCGCTGTGACCAGAATACTGATGGGCTTCTTTTTACGTGGCAATGAAGGAAGTCCCTGTAGGGGATAACGCTGAGAAGGAAGAGTTTTCTGCTTCACACAAATAGTGCCTCAAAACAGAAGACTGACTGTATTATATAAAAGGAGAAACCAATGTGTGAATTGCTTTTTAAAGGGAACTTGCTTTCCAATTATTATTAGACACATTTTAAAAACTGAAAACAGACAAAGTTATTTTGTGATCACTGGGTGCTGATAGATATGGTAATTATGTAAACATTAAATTATTAAAGTGTCTGAACCCTGCTCTGAAATAGTAAATTGTTTCCACTGACTCGTACATATCAGCTACAAGGGCCGACAGCCGGAGCTGAGAAAAACAATGCCTCTTTTCCAGCTTTCCAGCTGGAATGGAAAGTTGGCTCTGCCCACTACCTTTCCCATCTCCCCATGGTCTGGCATGGATGAGGCAGACTTTGGCAGAGCGTTTCCCTCCTCTGATCATGTCTTCATTCCTTGGCATGGTGCTAATATGAGCTGCAATGGTGGCAAAATGGCTGCAGCCTCAGAAATGATTTTACACCACACATCATGGAGGAATGTGAACCTTTCATTCAGTATAACAGTATAACTATTAAAGTGCTTCGTTTAATCTGTAAAGCAATGTTTAAAGACGTCTCGGATCCTTCGAGTAATAATTTAAGTTCCAACGCTTAAGTTTTGCTGCAGGGTTTAAAATTACTGGAATTAAATAAATTAATCCATTTAAAAAGATTTTTTTACAATAAAATATAAAGTAATAGTAAAAGCAAGAGGTAATTGAAGACTGGGCATTTTTTCTAAAGTAGCATAAAGACAATGTTTGGTTTGCAACCACTTAACACAATTGTAGGTCTCATTGTAAAGTGCTCAACCTTGACTTTAGCACATCTAACATTTATTGGAGCTATTTTGTAAAATCTTTTTTTTTATTTTATAATAAAGAAACTATTAAAAATACAAGTTTGAAAAAGCAGGCATTTCCATAAGTTATGGTTCAGTCAAATTTCACCATCTGATTGACAGCCCATCACGGTCTTTGCCTTTTATCAAGTTAATGGTTCATACCACTGCTGGAAGGCAGAAAAAAGGCTCCAACTATAAAACTCTGGAGGAAGAAGAAGTGATAAAAATGAAATACGGTCCTCACAGAACTTTATAAAGGTTAGAGTCTCCTCCAGCTTTGATAGATCCATTGATCACTTTAAAGTACAGCAAGTAACAACAAACAACCTAAAGCAGGGCTGTGGTATAGATCTATTTTCTGGGTTATTTTACAGAGCCTGTTTATAAATCAAGAACAGAAACATCACCACTGTGCACTAAGTCCGTGGGTGAAAGATTTTTATTTCTTTTGTTTACTATCCTTGATTTAATCTTGAGGTTTTTAGCTTTTATTTATGGGATAGACTTTAAAATTATTATTATTATTATTTGAAGCTCTCTAACTAAAGTCACTCCTGCCTGGGCGGCTAGTTAGCATTTTGATCCTAAAAAATGCTTATATTGAAATAAATGTTAGTATTACCCACGGCCTTCCCAGCATTTAATAGGGCTCTGAATAAATTTAAGTGCCAACTTTTAGACCAGTTTTTCACCACATAGCCACCAAAGCATCACTAATATTGTTTGTGGAGACAAATTAGTTTTTTCCTGCGACAGACTGGCGACCTGTCCAGGGTGTACCCTGCCTCTCGCCCGAAACGTTCGCTGGAGATAGGCTCCAGCACCCCTCCTTACTCCTGTAGGGCCAAGGGTGTTAGAAAATGGTTGGATGGATGAAATTAGTTTTTCTGGCTTTTCTTAGTATCTCTTTATTCAGAACCGTTTTGGCAGAATTTGCATAAAACAAAACAAAAACTTGTTTTCAAGAATGAGGAGCTATTTGTTATGACTGTAGGTACATGATATATATAAATGTGAGTGAGTTAAATGCATTTAAATGCATGTAGAATGTTTTGTGTAAATGCGGACAAGCTGCATTCACTGTTAAAATTCTCAATGATACATGGTCATCTGGTGACATGATGCATTTCAAAACACAAAACTAATCACTGGAAAACACGTTTTCTAAACTGATGTTGATGTAATATATTAGTGCAAATGTTGCCATTGTCTTGTACCCAGAGGTTGTTTTGTTTTATCTTCAATGGGAGGAGTTTTATCTTCACCTGAGGAGTTTTAAACAGTTGGTGACAGCAACTGTTGCAAGAGGTAAAAGAGATGAATAAAACATTGTTTTTAACACCAGTGAAGAAGACAAATTTATACTCCAACATGCAGTCAATTAAAATGATGTAAATTTGGATTTTCGTTGATTAGTTTGGAATAACATTTAGGTTTAGTTAAGTTAGTCTAGCTGGTTCTGTGTTTTGTGTTTATCATCCTCTCTGATCCTTCTGTAACTTGTGAAATATCATCATCAGTTAACACTTACGACAGCAGAATGTCTTTGGTGTTCCACAGCTTTTCTATCAGCTGTTTTCATCATCTGACAACCTTTAAATAGAAAAATATCATCCATTTGGCTGTTGTATGCTTTTTTTTTCAAAACTTAAGATATGCTGGGATGTTGAATATACTGTATGAGTTCAGATAATAAGCTGTACAAGAACAACTATTTCTTTGATTTTGATCTCTTTTAAAAAAAGACAGCAAAACATTCCACCATTTTACCTTTACACTTTTTTCTATACCATATTACAAAACTATTTGCTTGACCTAGAAAACTTTAGGAGTGTGTTCCTGGGAATATTTGACTATTATTCCAGAAGTGTTTTCATAAGGTCAGACACTTATGTTGAACTTAAAGCCTAAATCCTAGTCTCCATTCCATTTAATCTTGAATCTAATCTTGGGTTGAAGGCAGGACTCTATGTAGGCCAATCAAGTTCTTCCACAGCTTAACTTGTTCACCCATGTCTTTTTAGACCTTAACTTTCTTCACTGGCACTGAGGTTTATCTGAACAAGAGGGTACATCACCAAATGGTTCCTACAATGTTTCAGCAAATCGCCCATCTTTACCAAATATTACACTTGAAATATTGCATTTGGGCTCCTTTTGTTCTGCTGGCAACTGCCAAACCCATACTCCAATGTTCAGATTGACTCGTCCATTAGAGTAATTGACAGAAATGTGTGATTCATCAGTCCAGATAACACAACTACATTGCTTTCGTGTCCAGTGGTGGAGTGCTTTACACCACTGTATTTGATGCTATCTATTATGTAAGGCTTGGATTGCCCATAAAAAAGCCATTCCACAAAGTTGTCTACAAGCTGTTACTAAGCTAACCTGAAGGCCACACGAAGTTTGTAGCTATTAATTTTGCAAAAAGTTGGCAACCTGCACACACTGCACTTTAAAATTCAATAACCATGCTGTGGAATTTACGTGATTTACCACTTTCTGGTTGAATTGCAGTTGTCACCAATCACTTCCACTCCACTGAAACTCCAACAACAGGTCATTGTGGAACATTGGATAGCAAGGAAATTATGACTGGACTCACTGCACAGTTGGAATCCTATCATTTCACCTTGCTGGAATTCATTTAGCAGTTCTGAAAGCGACCTATTCTTTAACAAGTGTTTGTAGAATCAGTCTGAACGAAAAGGTGCTGAATTTCATACGTATGTGGCTAAGAAACTGACTGGAGCACATGCATATCATCATTTGGATTGATGAGCAAAAATCGTTGGCAATTTACTGTATAAGGACTAATAAAACACTGACATGATTTCTATCCTCATCTCCAGAACATCTCGCTGTTTTGTCCCTCAAACTGTGAAAATTTGTAATGTATGAATCTTACCAGGTTCAGAAACCCCCCTAAAAAACAAACTGATGTGTGACCAACTGACTAAAACCAAATTAGGTGTCTTAAAGTCAACCTTGACTGAAAACAGGACAAATGTTTCATCAGATTACATTGATTCAGATTAAACTAATCTAAAATTCACTGTAAGATGTTCCTTGTATTTGTATTTATTATACACATATGAATCTATTTTATAATCTATGTTTGTGTACCTAACCGATACTGATATATTTCCAAACATTCACAGCAAGCATTGATCAGAATACGCTTACAACAGAAAGCGGTATCCGATGTTTATGGAATTTGAATTGAGTAAATTTAGTATGAATTTTAAAGGGTAACTAAATAAAAAGAATTTGCAGAAAGAAAAAATATACTCTTAATAAAAGAAACTTGCAATATATAACTGAATAGTAAAGATTTTGTCTCAAGCTGTCTCTCTACTAGATGGGCCTGCAGCAGTCCCTGTGGCAGAGGACTTGAGAAGATAACAGGAAGGCAGGTCAGACTCCAAGAGAGGTTCTGCACTCTAATTAAATCAGAACAAATTGGCTCAGCCAGGTGAGAGCCCTTTGAGAGAGCATTACTCTGAAAAGGAGGATTTTAACATTCTACTTTTTTATTTTTGAATACAATAAGACATGCAGTATGTTAAGAGAAATCAGCTGCATGTTTTGCAACAGTTTTTTTTACTGGCTATTTACCTCATTTCTGCATATTTCCATGTACAAGTTTCACTAAATACATGTAGATCCAAAACACACCCATTAAGTCATGTTTATGGGAGCAAATTAAACCTAGATTTTGCAACGCATTGCCATTATCCTCTCAGCTAGGATTCCAAACACAATTTAAAACTTTGGTTGTTTAGAATAAATATCTACCCACATATCAGGCCTACCTTAAGAGAAACAAGGATGAATCCCACCTTCTGTGACACCCCGAACCTATTTTTGTGAAGCTAGTGGGACAACAGATTGTTTATTTGTGTTTTTTTTTGTTTGTTTTTTTTTGTTTTTTACATTAAAGATGTCGCCAGGTTGTCATGGTTTAATTAAATTTAATTAAATTTCTATATTAGCTTTATTTTGTTGCACAATCTGAGTAACACAAACAGCTTTTTCCATGAGAATGCAATGTTTCTTACTCTAGATGTACATAAATATGGGTGGACTTTACTTCATGCATTCCTATAATTTAAATATGGACAGTCTTTGGGTGAGATGCTATTTGGTTGGTAGAGCTATTTTAGGAGCAGGTCTCTTCTTGTGTTTATATTCAGAATTAATGATGAACAAATTTAGTTTTGCATCCAATCAGTACCCGTAAAATAGCTGTGAATTTGCCCGACAGTGCAATGAAATACAACACAATTCATAATTCATATTAATTAATCATGCAGGTTGTAAATACAGAAAAAGTCGCAGTGTGAGTAATGTTCAAAATATTGTGCCACAGAGCCAATTTCTTCCCAAAATTATGCATTGTTATTTCCAAAATACAAGTTTGGACCTTTGGCACAAAAGCTGGTAGGTGGTACACGATAGGAGGACTTGTTTTTTCCTGTTGCTTACAACAAATTTAGATAAACCATCTGGTGTTGGTACCTAACCATGGACTCCTTGCACATTTGGACCAGTCATACCAACAACATATGCTTCTGTCTCAGCGTCTGGCAGCCACACACCCATCACTGGGATGGGATGTGACATCACTCCAATGCTCAGGTGTTAACTTGTAATTTCAATCAATGACACAAGGTGGTTTAATCAGCCAATATGGCAACTTATTGGCTGATTGAAAAGAAAATTAATCAAAATTGCATAGTGAATATTTTGTTAATCCAAATCCCCTGTTTTCAAACAGTAAGACCGTCTTACTGTCTGAAGACTCATATCACTTATTTCACATTTTGAATACGATTGCAGGTTTGATTTAGACTTACAGTTGATTTACAGAGTTTTCCTTTAGACCTGACAGAACTTTAGATATTTTGAAAAGAAGGATGAGCAAAATGTCTTGTCCGTTTATCTGCAAAACTCGTAAAGACAAAACCCAAAAGAGTTGAATCTGTAACAGTGTCAAATGTTGGTTCTGTAAAGTACTGATTAATCAGGACTGCTTAGAGTGGTAAAGCTGAGATGCTTTGAATGTGTGAAGAGGAAGAAACTGGATATATTGGACAATAAATATTAATAATGAAACTCCCAACAAAAAGGGGGACAAAAATCAGAGAAAGACCACATTGTTTATACCTCCCAGCCTCTACTGTCTGCTCGACCACAAAGAATGTGTTGCAAAAGTTTCATCATCTGTATACAGCGCTAGGGTTCACTTGTAAACTAAGTAAAAAGTCATTTGAATAGCTGGTTCCACAAACAAAAAGCCCCAGATTGCTTCACATAATGGATCCCAATAAACTATGCAACAACAAAAAATACAGAAGAACAAACATTCATGAAAGCTCAAGTTCAGACAAAAGCTTATTGGATGCAAAATATCTTCAGCTGCTTGTTATAACCTCCACAGTCCAACTGGCATAAAAATAAAGATGGTGCATATCAAAGTCTGGAGGCTACTGTTTGGAAAGATTGGTGTCCTGAAACAGCCATTAAACGTGGCAGCCATTAAAATGTTCTGATTAGATTACCTCTAACAATGAGATGAGTTGATGCTACATCAATCAAGAACATAAGAGAGTAAGTATCACTTTAAAGACGTGAAGATTAAGACCAAGATTTCAAGAGCAGAGGTGCAAATTCTGTGCAACAGTTGAAGTACCAGTTTCAGATGCAAATGCAGGCTTGTGTTACTGTGGTTCCTGAGACAAAATACTTAAGTAGGGGAAAATGTAAAAACAAGTAAGACAAGGATTGCTGTTTTTTGTCTTCTGTTAATCCTCTGGAACTGGAAGTTAGCATGATTCAAGCAGCTCACATTGACAGATGCGGACAGGTATGTTGAGGTCTAAAGGGTTAATGGATGTAGTAAAGGAGAACATGCAGAGCGCTGTTGAGCATAAAGGGCAAGAATCTCGTAGGGGGACGCCTAATGGGAACAGGTCGGAGAGATATATCTGTGAAAACCAAAACCTAATGGAAAATTAGAGAGAGAGAAAAAAAAAACAGAGCAAAAAACAGAAGCAGCTTGACGACTAAGGGTTGTGTGGGCAGACATGAAAGTGCTGAACACAAGCCCACGCCACCTTGGTCCTTCCAGGGTTTTTGCTAGACAGGAAGATGGATGGGCCCAACTCTAATAATAACTACACTCCACTTACCATGGCGCCAAAACTGCTAACACTGCAGCTGCCCCCTGATGCTACCTAAAACAACCACCTCCCACAATGTCGCCCACTTTGCTCCTGATGGGAACATTCTGTTTGGCAACACAGCGGTGGAAATCTCCAAACCATCAACTCTTTTACCCACTAAATTAAATGAATCTGAATGACACAGGTTGCTTTTTCTGATCTAGTGTTGTGGTACTGACAAGTCCGTACACTGAACACAAGTCAGTGTGAGTCTGGGTAGAAGAAAGTGGAGTGGGGTGGAAATTAAACAGTTCTTGCTTAAAGAAACCAGGACAGAATATGACAGAATATAAGTAGAAGCATGGATACGGAGACAATCTGAAAGAAAAAAAAATACAAAACACACAGAGAGGTGGTGAAAAAAAAGCTTTTTTTAAATATGCAGAGGCATCAGTAAAGGAGTACCATTGTTCCTAATGAGGTGTGACAGCCCAGTATAAACTGGAATATGAAGTGAACCATGATTACAGAGGATTAGATAACAACCACTACGTAGCACAGTTAGAAAGCTTTTCAGGCCTGGCCTTGTTTTCTGCCTCTCTTTCTCTGTGTGTAAATCCTCTGAGTGCTGCATTTCTGCTCACGCATAAAAATATACATGTGTGGAGGAGAGACAGGGGGAGCACAAGAAAAACGGGTTGTATATAAGTGACTCCTCTGCCACTACAAGGAGCGAGGGCAGCAAGTACACTGGAGATAGCTGTAAGGTCAGCTCCGCCTTCACAATGTTACAGGCTATGATATGAAAACATGCCTGACAGAAGGTGCTTCATCACACTGCAGCAGCTTGAAGTCTTTTCTCTTGATTAATCCTCCCTGCTTGCTTCCTTCTTATAAACCATGATGCCAATTATTCAAAAACTGCTGCAGTTCCTCTTTATGTTACTATTTAGGGACTAAAGACTAAAGTTGAATGCTTTCACAACTTTAAAATAATTGACAGGCTGACATAGTTTCTAAAATAAACTAAAAAGAGAAAACGCATCAGTTAAATATGCATTTTGTTTTTATTGGCATATACCTTTTCTTCAGAGTGGTTAAATGAGAAAACTTGCTGACAGCAACTTATTCCCAAACTAGGTGAGGAGTGGGAGTTATTTTCAGTGGTAATCAGCCATCACTGAGTTGATGAAACACCTGTACTGCGTTTGTGACACTCACTTTCAGAGCTATCATCATGCCTAACCATTCACCGTGCTAGCCTTTGTTGTGATGCTTCTACCTCTGACTCATCGAGCCAATGAGCCAGTTAATGCTGACTGGAAGAAGTGGGTGAGTTTGTGTATGTTCAGAGGTGGGGGCAGATGGATGCCAGCAGTGGGGCAATCCACTTTCCCAGGTGGAGTCAGCAGAGCAGCCAAAACATTCCTCATCCATATAGTTGTTCATTTTCATAGCCGTGAATTGCAAACCAACTGCTTCTGTCGTTCTTCCTTTCAGGGTTCATTTCCTCTGCTCCATTTCCCCAAAGGTGAGTTTAGCAATCCTTCACCCAGGGATATGAACTGCAGCTTCCTCCTATTTGCATTCTGAAAGTAAGCACAGATATTGGTGTGGTGGCTCTCGCACATTTCTCTACCATTTAACTCAGGTGACACGAAAGCACTCAATCAAAGAGGATACATGAACAGTTTCTTTTTTCTGTGCTTGATAGCATAGATGTGGATCTGAAGTTTCAAGCAACTTAAAAACTCTGGCATGATTACATCCAATTAAGAAAAGAGTTTAGCTTAGCTGAGTAAAGCATGTCCATTCTCCAGTAAACTTGGAATTTTAAAAATGTACAAATTGTTCACAGGAAATCAGAATTTTATTGAATATTTAACTTACTCCAGTAAATAAATACAAAAAGATATACAGAATTATGTATTTCAAGTAATTTCGTAGGGCTAAGTATCATTTCGCTTTGTAAGGATGTATGTACTGTACATACAGTGCAATGGAAGAGTATTTGTTTCTAATAATTATGTTATTGCTTTTTAGGAGCATTTGTGTGTTTCAGATAATTAAATAAAAATACTAGGCATAGTTTTCTAATGGTGTTTTTTTTTCAGTAAGGAAAAAAAAAACATGAAAAAGGAATTACCTTTTTGTTAAATTATGGATTAACTGTGACTAACCCGTATTAATTTTAATTTAATTTTTTGAAAAAGTTGGGTTTAATTTCAGTAACTACATTCACTTACAGTAAAATCAAGAAATCAACTATGAATCTGTCTGAAAACATGAAGAAGGCTAAAAGATTTAAAAAATCCATCCTCTAACATAAAGACATTCAACAATATTTAGGAAACAGCTTCACTGATATCTTTCTGTCTGCAAAGGATTACAAGTACGGTAATTTGTAAGGCTTTGGGACTTCAGCAAAACACTTTGTGAGCCATTATCTACAAACACAGAAAAAATGGAACAATGGTGATCCTTTGCAGGAATGGCCGATATACCTGAAGTACTTCAAGTGTGTAGCCTCAAATAACAAACAAGCGCACACAAAAAAAACCCAGAACAACACAACTCTCAGTTCAGATCTAACGATTCAACAATAAGGGAGAGGAATATTACAAAGTGAAGAAATGTGAACACAGAGGCCCATCTCACAAAATACATCAAGTGTCTTTTTATCTATTTTAATAAAAGCATAACTTAAAAACTGCATTAAGTCTGAATGAAATTAAAATCTGGCTGATTATCTTAAACAAATGACAAGAAAGTGGCAAAAAATGCATGTATATTTCTGAATCTTTGTGTATTAAAGAAAATCCACTCAAATTCACATTTGGTTCTTGACTTTAAAAAGCACTGAAGTTGCAGTTTGCATGATTATTTCACCCTGAAAAAAAGTACGGTTAAAATAAATCCCCAAAAATGTCATGGCATTAACGCCCATGATGAGGGATGAGTGCATGTAAATTTCTTCCTGGCACTGAAAATGGAATTTCATTGAAGCTTAAAGAAAGTATGATTACTGTTATAACTCCTACTGGCATTTTATTTTTTTATGGGCAGATATTTTACGCTAATGACTTTGATATGAAAGCATCCACATTACATTGCACACACTTTGATTAAATTGAGCTCAACGGTAAAATAACTCTAGCCCCTGTCTGTTAAGAGCACTTATCTGCCTGCAGACCAAAAAAAAAAAAAAAACACTCACTCTTTAGCCTTTAGCTTATTTTTTACAAACCGGTGGTCTTGCTTTAGCATCATTGTACCACAAAAATCACATCTTTAACAAACACTGACACATGTGTGTCAGCACGGAGAGCAATGGAAATTCATGTTACTACTGATCCTGATATGGAACAAGATTTAACTGGGTTGTACGAGGTGTGATACCTGCATACTGTGACAGTCTTCACTACCTGCTGTTGAATGGTGCGTATGTGAAATCCATCTGTTCTATTACTGGCTAACTGAAGGGAACCAATGGAGTGAAGCCTGATTTGGTGTCAAACGGAGTCTTTGCATGTGTGTGCTGAATTCTGTGCTATAGCGTACAGAGTGTATGAGCATCTCAGAGAGAGCTTGCAGTAAGGTTTGACTCATATTTAATGGATTGTGCATGTGAAAAAAAAAAAAACTACCTAACATTGCAAATTAAAAATGAAAGACTACTGTGTCGTGATTTGATATCAATTTGAAAAACTACCAAAGACTCAAAATATTATTTTCAGATTTAGAAATAAGTGATTCTGTCTCATGTCATTGTTGAATAATTTACTATTTCTTAAAGACTGTCCTTCTGCTGTAGATAGATTTATTTTAGTCCTGGCACTTTCTCAGACACTTCATTGTGCAAGGAGAGCATAGGTGGTTTTAACACTAAACCTAAAATGCAACTTTATTGCAGCAGCATTATCTGTTAAATTTTTACAAATTCAGAGAAATATTATATGACAGTTTATTTATGTACAATATCTCTGGACTATCCAGAGTCATGACTTCCTCTCCTTTTCATGGACTGTTTCAGTATGATGCTGGTCGGGAACCTGTGACAGAAATGAAAGGTTGATTTTGTGTTCGTTGAAATATTCTGGCTTATTATGAAGCCCATGGTAACCAAATTTAATTTAGTGTCAGAAGCTGCCATATTTTTATTCAAAATGTCCTGCAAAAGTCACAAAGGTTTGCGGACGAAAGCTGAGCCTAAAGTATCATAGAGATTTAAAACATTTTCTATGATGGATTTGCATTTTCTGTGCAGAACTGATGGGCTGTTTTATACTCTGATTTCCTGGTTGATATGCAAAGTAAAAGTGTTTTTCATGAACTGTTGAGCATACCACCCTAACAGTTGGGATGTGCAGTACACATGAGCATAGCTATGGCTGTTCAAGTGAAGTTAAAAGAAATTCTGCCAACATTTATAAAACATATGGTCAGCTGAAATTGCCACCATACGTTCCTGGTTATATCTAGTCTACACACTGCTGACATGATCAATCAATAATGCTCATCCAGTTCGTGACCCAGACCAGCCAACTTCTTTAAAATTTCTGCAAAGGCCAACACAAGCTGAGCATTGCTGTCTCGTCAGGTTTCTTCAGAGCCCTGCTGACGATGAAGAGATCAGTAACATTTGCTTTGCATCAGTCAGGCTTTGCACTGGGACATTAAAAGATAGCCTCTTCTTCAAGAAAGCCGTGTGAGTAGGACAGGTTGGGGATGACTGGCATGCCACTCCTGTCGTTTGCCTAAAAGTCTGATGTTTGAGTCAATGTAACTGCCTTAAGGAATGATGACAGGCTCTGAACTTGAGCTCAGTAAGCTGTTTCACTGTAATTAATAGAACCTGTCATGTAGGAAAATGCTGCCTTTTTAACCCACCACATGCAAGAGAAATCAATCAAACACATTTGTCTTCATTAAATTAATACACTAGATTTGTTTACAGACTTATGAACGTTTCCTCCCTTTAATGTTGGATAGTTCTTTGGAAAAAGTCGCCAACCTTTAGGGAACCTGGAATGATTCTGCATTCTATAAGGAAGAGTTTCTTAAACCACGTACATCATCTATTATCAGGTATTTAACTACCAGGATAAAAGTACTAAATAAAAAAACATAAAGCAAATTAACCAAGAATGAACCCAGAGCTCCTGACGATGTGATGTGGTGGAAGAATTTGCAGCATGCTTTGTGGTTTAGGAGTTGTGCTTAAAATTGTAATCCATACAAACATCTAAAGAAGTTGTGATAGACATAGAAAAAACTGCTATTTAGTTCTTTTCATACAGTAAGAACACAAAGAACACACCAAAATGTTTACTAGTCCCACTGGTCTGAAAAACAGTAAACCAGAGTTCACATTGAAAAACAAATGAACTAAAGGAGAAACTGAAGGTTGAGAAATTAACTCTTGTAAAGTTCTATAACAATGGCTTTTAGTACTTGTGGGTCTTATTTAAGTAAAAAAAAAAAATGAAGCCTAGTTTACAGCCGCTTACAGAGCCTTGCAAAAGTACTCATATCTCTGAACATATTCACATTTTTTCAGCTTAAAATTTTAACGTTGATATATTTTATCCCAATTTTATATAATAGACTAATGCAAATACTTCACAATTGTACAGAGACTAAAACAAGGACCTTTTTTTATTTTTATTAATAAAAATCTTAAAAGTTAATTTAGCTTCTCTGAATAAATACTTGTTGCAGTCACAGCATCACGTCTTTTGGTTTACACCTCCATGTTTGCTTTTCACACAGACCTTTTAGGAGATTTTTGCCCATTCTTCATTGAAAAATAGTTCAAATTCAGTCAGAGTAGCTGGAGAGAGTTGTACAAGTCTAGCCACAAATTCTCAATACATTTTGGGTTTGGACTTTGACTCTGCCATTCTAAGAAATTAATATACTTTGATCTAAGCTGCTTTACTTTACTTTGACAGGATGGTTGAGGTTGTTGCTCTGCTAACAAGTTAAATCTAAACCTAAGACTCAGGTGACTCTAACAAGTGTTTCTACAGGATTTTACCATTTTTGCTCTTTCATGTAAGGCTGATTTCCTAAAATTGTTGAGAAACGTATAGTAAATTACTTTAGCGATGTACTATATGTTAATACCACGCCTATGTAACCTGTCTATGGCCAAATACGTCTAGAGTCCTGAATGCCTCCCGCATGTTGCCAGTGACTTACCCTTCCCTGTTTTCATCTTCATCTGCGTTGGAGAGCAGCTGCGAGCCGGCCAGTGAGAGGTCCAGAGCTGCGAGGGGCAGATCTCTGTAGCCAAAGCTCACCAGCTGGACCGGAGGAGCCAGGTGCTGGTTCTCATCCTCCACCGGCTGGGAGATGATCTCCAAGTCTGACAGACCTTCCTGTTCCACTTCTCTAGTTATATGCCAAACCCAGCAACAGATGGGCCGAACATGTACACACAGGCAGACATAAGAGAGAAAAAGATTTAGAAAATGAAGATTTATTTTAGAAACATGTACAAATATATCAAATCGGTAACGTCAGTTTGGACCCAACAGATGGGGAAATTCAAATTTAAACGTGTGGCTGATTTTGAAAATAAAATTGCAAACGTAAGGCCTTTATTTTGGGATTTTATTTAGTGGTTTAGCATGTTATTAAAAAACAGTTTAAAACAGCTAAAATGGAAGAGTAAGAGGACATGAACTGCCAAGATCATTTTAGCCCTGCACATTTACAAACTTATCTGTCTTTTATTAATGAAAGAAATTTAAGTTAATTGGAAATCAAAACAGACTGAGAAAGCTGTTGAACAATTATATCAGGAAAATGTTAGAATCTTTTTCATCATTATTTTATCTATTGGGGTTGTCACTGTTATAATTTGTGTGTGTTTGTTTGTCCTGGATCTTGAAAAATATAAAGTAATGCATAAGCTATTTTACTGTACTGTATGTCAGGTTTTGTTAAAAAAAAATACAAATAAAATAGTTTAACAACTACTGTCGAGGGGGGAAAAATAATAAAAATGTAAGTAAATGTTAAACGAAATGGATAATTTAGAAAGCAATGCTAAAATTTTATTATTCAAAATACGCTACGTTATTCATATTTGCCATAATCCAAAAGGCAATTAAAATAAAGCTATATATTGGAATATTAAAGATTTTAATTACATAAGAGCTTTGAAAATTTATCAGCAGAATGCAAACGTCTTCATGAGCAAATGTACACCCTTGCAAACCTGTTCTTCAAGCAAGATATGTAGACACATCACCACTGTTTAGTTGTAGCGAAGCAGCATGTACCCCAGCAGGCCCACAAGCCCCAAGTTGAGTAAAAGCTGGGCCATCTCAGTAGAGCGTGGAGGTGGAAATAAATGCTGAGTGCAGCTGCAGACTGACTGTGTGTGCCCTGTTGTGGGTATTTTTAGACCAGAGCAGATGCTGGTGTATCATGCCTGCTGTGACGCCATTGCCTCTCCCTTTGTCAGCTGAGTGAATCCCCACTCTCATTCAAATGTCAAAGGGAGTCTAGAAAAAGGTGGGTCTGGAGGGGAAACCAGAGTAAGGGAGGGGGAAGGACAGGAGGGGTTACACAACACGAAGGAGGGTAGAAACCAAGAAGAGATACCAGGAAAGGACATAAGGATGGAGACAAGAGAAGAAAGACTCTCATTAATCCATTAAATGGAATAAAGCAAAGAGCTTAAAGTATGACAGAAAACTTCCAATGGTAAACGGAGTTGGAGATGGTAAGAGATGGCTGCCACAACCTGGGCTGCAAAATAAAAATGCTCAACCTAAAATAAAAACAAACACACTAAACACTAGTAACAATTTGGTGCATGAAAGAAAGTTATGGTGTGTTTTTTGAAATGCTTCATAAGGATACGCCTTTTCTGTAGAGTCACTTCAGCACAGAGCAACTTAACACACCCATAGCAACCACACATTTTTATAGGACTTATTGGATTTTCTTTTCCTGATAGATCAATTGCAAGTAGTAAACTGTTTTGGAAGGGAAATGACACATCATTTTCAAAAAAAAAGGTTTTCAATTAAATTCTGAAAGTTTTACTCTAAGCTATTTATGAACTTGGTGCTTCCTGAAAGAAACTGCTTGGACCAGATAGAAGAGAGGTGAAAACAAATATATGTCTCACTTTCTATTAATATGTAAAAACTGATTAACGCAATGTACAATTCACTTCATACCTATATGTTATTTTGTGTTGCCTATTGCATAAAAATTCCAATAGTTTAGTGAATATCTTCAATAATTTGGTAATATTCACATTTGTGAACATCACCAAATTATTTCTCAAAGTGAAAACAAAATATGAACAGAAAAACACAAATGTACGCACTTTTTCTTTTTTTTATTTTTTTTTATTTAACCAGGAAAACCCCGTTGAGATCTGGATCTCATTTTCAAGAGGGACCTGGGCAGAAGTCTGCAACACACAGCAAACTGGTTACACTTAAATTCTAGCTAGAAGTGATTTGGAAGTTATTGTTATTGTTATTTTAAGCTTATATATAAAAAAAATTTAAGCCTAACTGAGATAAATAAATGTACAACGTTCATCTAATTTTTTAACACCCTGCAGAAATGATTTATTCTTGTTGGCAAATAACTGCATTTATCAGTTTCAGCATTTAATGTAATTTTGGAAGTAATATTGTTTTAGCAACAAAATTTCATAGTTTTTATATTTTATGCACATTTTTAAAGACTTTACTAGATTTTACTGGTGATTTGTTATTGTCCTTTAATTTGAACATCACTTTGGTCAACTTAGGTTGGTTTGGTTTATTAATTTTCTATTTTAGGAAGCAAGCAGCTCTTACAAAAATGTTGTGACATGTCCTGTGAAATTCCAGGTCTCTAATGTATATAAAAGTACAGCAATGACTTTTCTTTATCCTGTTTGAAACATAACATGTAGCATTAATATGATTTAAAAGAAAGAAAAGGGGTTAACCTATTTGAGAGTGGTTTATCACTGTCTGACGTGAAACAGAATTGCTTTTTTTCCACTTTCAAAAACTGTTATTGTATTTTAGTCTCAAGAGTTGCAGCTCTCATTTTAAGTCTGACAGGGATATTTCCCTTGGCAAGAAGGGCCCAACACTTTCTGAAGATTCATATCTTCTATATATTCAAAACATAAGACACCAGAGGCTGAGATGCTGTTGACTCATAGACAGAAACACAATATGCATTACATGTCTGAGGCTAATAAAACCAGTTTTTAAGATCCAGGTTGTTTCTTTTTTTTTTTTTCTTTTTTTTTTTTAAAAACTACATATGCACGCAATTGTAACAGTGAACTTGCATGAAACTTGAGATGAGCCAGCAGGAAGATTATGTTTAGCTTCACAAAGACAAGAGAGCATCTGATTTTCTGTGCAGCATCGGCAATAACAATTGAATTCTGAAAAAGGTGACACTCTGTAGTAGCCAACAAGCAAAGGGAATGCAATGTATTCCTTCGTTTTCACTACAATTCATTTACTGTAAGTGACAACGAACTAACAGTGTTGTTTTCTGGAAATGTCGGCATCTCGCAAAAACAAGATTCTGTAGAGAAGAATTGATCCGCTAAGACTGTGGATATGCAATGTTCTGCTACAGTGTGTAGGCCAGAAAGATGTTGTTTTCTCCACACCTCTCCTACAAACAACATCTCATCCATACCACCTCGCATTCACAGCACAGCAGCAGGCTTTGGCTCGATTCCCAAGCAATCAGAAGCGCACACATAACTGTTCATGACAGACACAAGCTGTCCTGCGCTCACCAGCGCACAGCTTGCAGCGATGCGGCCGTACTTCTCTGCCTGGATGACAGTCAAGATGTCAGGAGAAGGTGCTGACCTTGGCACGGGTTTGTAAAATATTTAGGGATTTTTGGATCTTAAGTAATGAAATTATCAGTGCATCTTAGCTATCGTTCATTCAGTTAATTAGATTAGAATGTGTTCAGATTTTCTAACTTACATATTTGTTTCTTTACATTTATCTTCCATTATAGTGCAACAAAAAGACTTTTAAAAAAAAACTATAACAAAGCAGCAGGTAAAGTTGCAACAAAAAGTTGAATCACTTTAACAACCTCTTGCAAAAAGCTATAATAGGCCCTGAACAAACTTCAGTCTACATTGTTGGAAGTTAATGACCACCACCAAGTGAGTCATAATTGAGAAGTGAAAGGAATCAATAAATTATTTTTCATATATGCTACAAATAAATCTGAAGAGTGTAGCATGAACTTTGATTAACACTGAATATAATGCAGCACAACTAATTGTTTTCAGAAGTCAATATAGTCGAACTGTGTCAGATTTCAAAAGAAACAGGGTTAGGTCAAACACATTATGGAAGAAGAAGTGGAGGTGGCTGAGGAGCAACAACCGAACTTGAAAATATGGTGGTGGCAGTATCATGCTGTGAGGACGTTTTTTTCTTCAACAGGGATAAGAAAGCTTGTCCAGATGAAGATTTCAGAATGGGGCAAAAATTCACCTTAGCATATGGCCAGAGTGACAATAGAATGGTTAAATCTAAATTATATATACATGTTAAATCAAATTGAGACTTTTTGGCAAATTTTTAATATTGATATTCTGTTTACAATTAGTCAGAGCTTTAGATGAATAAAAATATCCATCAAGTCTAATTTTTTCATTTGTAAAAAAAATAAAATAAGATGAGTTATCTTTTTCTTCCAAATTGACAGCTATTCTGCACTTTGTTATCATGAATCAAATAAAATTTAAAGTCATAACATTACAAACTGTTAAGCAGTTTCAGGACTCTAAATCATTTTAAAATAATTTTTTTAATGTATTGCTAATATTAACAAACCTGAGAAGCAAAGACTCTCTGTCTGCACTTGGTACCTTTTAAACAAATACTGACCTTTGTTGGTGTTTTTATGTAACAAAAATGGGTGATGGGAAAATTCTGAATGATTAATTCCAGAAGAGAACGAAAAAAAGCTTCAACTGCAGAAGAGCAGCCAGAGGACAGAGGTGATATTCAGGGGAGTAGGTTGCCCTAAGGGCGGCAGATAAAATTAAATGGTGGACTGTCATGTTGTGGGTGAGGTAGGAAAGGTTATTACGCGCCAAAATATGCTTAGGGGACTTTACTGGCCATAAGAGAAGGTCATGGAAGTAACTGGGGGGCTGGAGCACCGAACCATGTTCTCTCTCAGATGAATGCTAGCAACCCTACCTTCTTTCTACATAAATCACAAGAGACCCAGGGGACAAGAATAAGGACGAATTAAGCTTTGTTGCTTGCTTAAAAATATTAGCATACCAACACACTGAACAGAGAAGCACAGAAACATTGAATTATACGTTTTACTCACTGCACTGCAGAACTTCATTGAGTTTTAAAGCTAATGGTTAGCCAGGACAGAACCAAGACAAAAGTCATTCATCTCAAAATGACTTCAGTCCCAGAAATGTTATTGCAGATAATGTGACCAATATTTTATGGTCCTTTAGATCTCTGTCCTGTTTGTATTAAATACACAACTACATTTCTTGGAGTGTAGTGATGACCTTCCCAAATCAACAGAGATGAACAAAAAATTTGCAGAATAAAAAAGTTATATTTCACAGCACTCAGCGCTTTGTTTGGCGGCACACATTTCCAATGGGAAGGTCGTTGCTACGAACTGTAGATCAACATGACTTTCTCCGAAAATAACCATGAGATTCTATCTAAATAGTCAACCAATTTAAAATATATTCTATGTGTGGAAGATTCATAAAACACATTTTGCATGAGCTGCTGTGAAATGTTTGAAACTAGAGATGTTTTAAGTTGAACTAGCAGGGAAAAGTTAATGGTCAGATTCCCATTATCAATGCAAGATCTTGGTGAAAAATTAATGCAGCGCTGGATGGAAAAACATCTTGCTGCACTGCAGAAGCTTATCGAAACAATAATGAAGCAAATATGTACTATAATCACAGATAAGAGTGGTCAAATATAACTTCAATGTGTGACCTTTCTGTTTTTTGGTGCTGATTGTTTTCAAGGGGGCAAAAAGTGTATTTTGCAAAAAGGACTGGCCAAAGTTTCAGTATAGATGTAATCTAGGATCTGGATGCAAATTTGTTTCAAATTTGTTCCAGAGGTACAAATATACACAATAATAAAGATGTAAGTGTCCACAATAAATAAAAATGTGTGAAATGCTTAAAATAAATCTAGCAAATTTAACATTTGTCAAGCGACAAAAGGTTAAATATGGGTAAATTCAAAAATGGTTTCATTTACTATTTCAACTTAAAGTTTATAGACTTGATCTCGTCATTGCTTGTCACTTCATTTCTAAACGTCTAACAGCGTCTTTGATAAAAGGATTTTCTCTGACAACAGGAACCATCTTAAACATCTCGGTCGACTAACAGACCACAGGCAGGTGTGAGACAATGAGGATGTTTCAGGGCAGTTTTTGAAGATCAAAAGCTCACATCAAACCTGGTCAGAGTACAGAGAACAAAGCAGATGTACCTTGCTCCCACCAGCTGCTGAGGACAACTTTAGAGAAGCTGGACACCACCGGGCATAACAGATTTACCTCAGAGGAGTCAGAGACAACCAACAGCTCACTGCGTTTTACTTTCATCCAATAAGAAGATGCCATGCCTCAGTCAGAAGCCTGGCACCATGAGACGTGCCTTCTCTTACCTCTAACAAAGTGTAAGTTATGTCTGCAATTCCCACTAAGCACGGTCATGGATTCTCAAAGTCTGTGTTTAACATAGTTAATGTCATAGCATCTGTCACTTTAACAGAATTTAGGAAGTGCCTCAGGTTATTCACTAGAAAAGCCAATTCCGTTTCCAGAGAAACTTCCATTACTTCTTTCCAGCAGATATTAATGAAGTCTGCCAAGCACAGTAGCTCATTAATAATAAAACAGATTAACCTGTGATGAATTGGCAAACTGCACAATAGACTGTTCTGGCCCTGGAGTGACCAGTGTCTTATCTAACCTTTACAGATAGAAGCAGCAGAAGACACAGGAGACCCAGAGAGCCCTGTGGTGCAGGACGAAGACAGAACATGTTGTATTCAGAGCGGAAAGGTCCGCAGACCTTTTTGCACAGCCTCAGTGTCAGATAATGCCAAATAATTACACATTATTTCAATATCCTGAGGTTTGAATCCTCCAAGACGAAACAACTGAAAAGACAGATTACTCATGCTTTTTTTGCCTTTTGTACATACAGAGCATCACAAAGTTAGAATGAAGAATGAAAGAATGAAAATCCTAAAGAAAACTGTCAACATTTTTACATTGAATGGATAAAAAGAGCATAGTCACATCCAGCTCTGAAGAACCTGTAGTTCAGTTCACATTATATCTTATTACTACTGAATAAGTACATCTTAAATGTTTATTTCTGTTTGTTTTGACCATTATGGCTCACAGGGAATGAAAATTCAGATTCTCCAAAAATTTGAATATTACTTGAGATCATTATAAAATATTTTTAAATGAGGAATGTTATGTTATATTATGTGGAAGACTGCTGACTTGACAGTTGTCTAGCACACATTCATAGCCTATACGACACAGGTAATTCATAAAAAAAGTATTTGGTGCCTGTTAAAGTGCTGTATATAGGTATGAAAAGTTAAGTGGAAGGAAAATATCTGTCAGAAAAAAATTAATATTCAGATTTTCAAAAAAAATAAAATAAAGTGTTTTCATTTCCTGTGAACCACAGTTAGCAAAATTAACTAAAAAAAATCCTCAAATACATTATTCTATGTGTAACAAATGTATTTAATGTCTGAGTTTCACTCTTTGGAGTGAATCAATGGAATGATTGAAATTTTCAGTGATATGGTAATTTACTAAGATGCACCCGTAAGATGATTATTTTTCTACAGAATCTGCCAGGCGACAAATTCATAAACATAAATCAAAGAGCTTACCTGACAGACAACCTTTCAAACTTGGATCTCACGTGAAAAAATAACAACAACAAAATGCAAAACATTAAACTGGTTAAGGACAATTTTGACACACGTCTACATGCTGCACAGAGTGGAGTTTAAAGAAAACCCCAGGAGATCTGTGCATAATACAAGAGCCTTTCTTTCTCAGCCTTCCTCTTTCATGAATACATTCAGATCGCTCTCAGGATGAATGCGACCTCAGTCATGTCATCATACGGCGATGTCCCAAAGAGCCGGTGAACCTAGCATTGTAGGAAATAATGAACTGAACTGGAATACTCCTAAAAGCCAAAATGGAGCAATGATTTGGGGCCATTTATCTAGGTCAAGAGAATAAATGCAGCTCGTTAACAAGAGACAAATTACTGAGTAATACGACGCCAGCAGTATTATACCCTGACAGAGAGAAACTGTTTTCAGTGTTGCCCACTTTTTTCTCCTCACACTCACAGACCCACAGTAAACTTCATGTTCCCTCTGTTGTCTGTCTGCTCTCACTACACATTACGCACAGAAGACGTTTCACCTCAAGAATCAACATAGCAGTCAGCATTTGTGCCTGACCCAACCTGTGGATCCTCATTCAGGCAGACGTGTGTGAGTCCATACAGTAAAGGCCATTATTGTACCGATGGAGACACAAAAACAAATATGGTGACAGAGTGAGAGAAAGAACAAAAATGGGGGAAATGCTTGGGGAGGAAAACTTAACTAAAGGAAAATAAGTTTGTTTGTTTGTTTGTTTTTTCTTTTAAGATTTTGAGTGGCTGGATCAGTGGTAAACATAGTTTATGATTTTTACTTACTCAGCATTAGCCATAATGATGGATGATGGAGAAGGGAAGCGATGAGGTGGTGAAGTCTCTCCACACGATTCCCCTTACTTTTGTTTTAGAGTTGCAGTTCACCTTTCCACCTGAGAGGTCCCGCTTTCATGCTAAACCTGTGGAGAGCACATCTAGTTAGACCGTCAGGAACTCAGAGATGTACAGTCCGACTGTAACTAACACAGCTTCACGCAGCAGGAAAATGATATTTCATAATCCATAGAGTGTCTTGCAATATTATTCAAACCCCTTGAGCTTTTCCACATTGTTACAAACATGAGCTTGAGTGTAATTTTTTAAGGTTTTATGTGATTTACCATAACAAGGCAGCACTGTTAACTGGAAAGAAAATGATACATGGTTTCAACCTGCTAGAGGTTGTAAAAGACTTGAATAAGAGGGAAAGGTCCACCTGTGGGAAGACAGCAACATTTGAAAACTGATGTTCACAGACTCTTCATCCAATCTGACTGAGTTTAAGCTGCATCACAAAGAAGAATAGCCAGAGTTTCTATCTCTGGACATGCAAAGCTGCTGAAGACAGACGGTAGGCCAAAAGCCAACAGAGCTACAGTCTCTGAGTCTTGCAAAAGTATTAATCCCCTTGATATTTTCTTCATTTCAAACTCAAAATTTCATGCATTTTATCAGGACTTTGCGTGTTAGAACCACACAGACTGACAAAACAGTCAAAGAGAAGAAAAACAAAACATACATTTGAAAATATTTTACAAATAAAGATGTCCTTCCTAGCAGTGTGACCATTTTTTGATGGTCTTGGTCTCTTCTCGGACTCGACCACGTTTGGTCTCGGCCTTGTCTCAGTCTCGGACGCCAAGGACTCGGGATTTTTATTTCAAGACCAGTCAAGGCCGCAACTGTGGAAAGATCACTAAACTTACATCATACTGTCCAGTTTATTTGTTAACATGTTTGTTTTCACTAATTTTGGTTGTTTTTCTGCTCATGTTTCAGATCACTTCCATGGAAGTTGTTCCTTGACTATCAAGATCAGCAAATAAAATAGGTAAAGAGGAGGAACTCACAAAGATGAATGAGGAGAAATCAGAGGAGCTCAAACAGTTGAGTAAGGAGTTGAAGAACCAGAGGAGCCTGACTGTGGAGACAAGAAGCAGCTCAGAGAGGCTGAAGCTCAGATCGTCTCTGTGGAAAAGCAAAAGTCTGAGCTGGAAAACAGAAAATTCAAAAGATAAAGAAGCAGAACTAAAAACTAAAAAGCGCAATCTTAGGTTTATGTATTTTAGTTTTTTGTTATTTTATATATATAAAAAAAACTATTTTCTTCGATATCTTTCCCTTTTAGTGAAAATGCCCCCTTTTTACACATACATAGAATTTTTTTTAAAACTTAAATTATGTCATTTTGAGCCGATTCTGTTCAGTCAATACTCTCCTGGAGAATCTCTCATCTGTGGAAAAGAAGGTGAACCGATAAGCAGTAGACAAGGTTCCAGTCTTTAGGAGCAAACTGGATGCGGTCAACCAGTGCAGTGCTCACCTTAAATGTCTCAAAGCTTAAAAAAAAAAGAACCTTAGCTCTGCAAATAAAACAAGAGCTTATCCAGAGATCTGAGAAAGTGAAACTTATCACTGATGTGGAGGATCAAATATATAATCGTTACTTTTAGTAGGAAAACAGATACAAACTAAACAGTATTTTTAATGCTATTCCAATGCATACAGTTGAAACCAGAAGTTTACATACACCAAATATAAAGAAAATGTCATATTTTTTTCTCACTATCTGAAGTTGAATTACAGCAAACTGCTCTTGTTTTATGTTAGTTGGAATTACCAAAATTATTTCTATTTGCTAAATGTCAGAAAACTTAGTGAGAGATTTATATATATATTTGATTTTCTTGTAAATGCCTTAAAATTCAAATGTTTACATACATTTGGTCAGTATCAGAGATAATTAACTTTAAAAGGGGAAGAGAAAGAGACATTACGTAAAATCAACTTATTTAGCTTTACATCTTGTTATAATGTTATTCCCTCATCAAAAACATACCTGGAGTGTTGCTTTGATTCTTTCATGCATGTTTCAGAAATTCTTGAATCTCCTGTGGCAGTCACTCAGGGGTGCCTAAACAAGACAAAATGTGTGAGTCTTTTTATTCAGTGTTCACATTATTACAAATTTTCCTGCAAGCCATTTAAAAGTATTTTTAATTTTAAAGCAACTTTTAAATGCAACAAAAAATAACGGTGTCCGGAATAAAAAAGTTCTGCTTTTGTTACTTTTAAATTCGCACATTTCATCAGGTTTAGGGATACAGTTGCCTGGCCTTTGCCTTCCTGTGCAACTCGAAAAAATCTCGCTTACAGCACCATCTGAGCTTTCTCCCTTTGAGTCGGATTGTCTCTGGACCCGATCGAAGTTGTGAACGATGACATCAGTGTTCTGCGCCGTTTTAGATTTGTAGTCTGTCTGTAGTTTTAGCAAGGGCAGTGGAGGAAGTGAAGGAACCCGTTCGGCCCCTGTTGGCCACGCTTCCAAATCTTGAGCTAACATTAACAGCCGCCTCATTCAGATTGGCACTTCTCTTTTCACAGTTGTAAACAGTTGGTTTACAGAGCAGGCAATTTCCAGTAAGGTTGTTGGAGTTGAATTCCCGCATTACATCATGGACAAAATTTAAAACCTCAACACAGTCCACGCCTCCAGGAAGCTAACATTTCTCAATAGCTGAGTCCAGACCCTCTGTACGAAGCAAACAGCATAGGGACAAGGGGCTGGTTTTTACCAGCCTAGAGAAGGAACAAACCAGAAATAAAGAATTGCAGATATTGGGATTTTGCTAATTGACTTACTCTGTGACTAGGGTAACTGGTATTAGCAGTATAAGCTATTAGTAAATTATTCCTATATTTTGTACTTTCAAACTTTGATTATAAATAGATCATTAGCTGTCATGTCTTCCAACCTGTGAATGATTTCCCTTCTTTTGCTACTGCAAAATTTTGTTTTTGCTTGTTTGTTGTTTTATTTTCCATTTAATTATGCAAAGTACTTTGAATTGTACTGTTGCTAAAAATGTGCTTTACAAATGAAATTGTGCTGCCATCCCTAAAATCCCAATATCAGCTATAAGAACCTGAAAGAAAGCTGATGCCTCCTGATGCTGGCCACCTCCCTGGTCACAGTATGTCTTCTCAGTACCGGATGCATGCTTACAATCCTGGAGCCGCCAACCTGAACTGTGTCAGCCTGGATGAGAACTGCTGCTCTGAGAGCTGAATACAAGCTAAATGCTACACTTTTTAGCTGCAAATCATTTTTTCTTTAACTTTCCAAACATGCAGCACTCTGTATTGACCCAACACATGGATAAACTACATGAAAATGTATGGTTGTAACATAAAGTGTGGAACTGCGTCAGGAAATGTGAATACTTTTAAAAGATATGTTTTTAGATATTTTGACTAATTTTTGTTGTTAGAAACAGTTGCCTACCTCATGGTGCCATGTCATCCACTAGCTTTCTTGGCCAAACCTCATGCACTGTGCTATCCGCATACTTGTACACTTAGTCAAATTAAACCAGATTAAAACTGTTTTAAAAGCTGCTTCTAAAATGCCACAAACTTTTCTAGACGTCAGCTCTTATTTAGACTTGCAGCTCTACATCCACCTATCAACAGAGTTGGCTTTCAGACTTCACTCGCTTCAACCACCAGTAATAATAGCTTATATTTTACACCTTGCACTGAGAACCTTTTTGCTATTAGATGCATTGAATAACAGTAAAAACCCCAGTGAGAGCCTCTTACCTGTGATTGATTCATATTGTTGATACGTAATTGTGCCTCCCGTTGCTCCCCTGCAGAAAGTAATGTCTCCCTCGGTGGCGCTCACAGTGAGTGAAGCAGCGGCTGCAGGCTCGCAGTGTGTGTAGGCTGCAGCAATCCTCTGCACTTTTGCATTGGACGAGCACCGCCGCTGCTTTCGCTGCTCCCTTGCGCTGTGCGGATTTCGGTGCAAAACCAGAGGCTGCTGCTCGAATGCATGAAGCATCGTCACTCAACAAGAGCCATGTTAGCTTTAAGTGCAATCACAAGAATCGAGTCAATTGCCCCCCTCTTTTCTTTTTTTTTTTTTCTTCTTTATCTCCCTGGATTAAACGAGTTGAGTTGGGGGTCCGGGTTGCGCTCCCCAGCCGAGGGCTTCCCCGACGTGCGCAGCGGGGAACCCTGCGAGAGGGGAGCTGTCCAGGTGCTGAAAACAGCCCGACGGAGCCTTGGCTCTGTTAGAGAAGCGCCTCCGGAGCGGCGGGAGGACGGAACACCGCGAATTTTCACGCGAAGGCGGCCAAAACATTGACGTTTTCGTGCCAAAGTCTGGCGGTAGCCAGTGAATCGTGTGACATTTGCATCGATCCGGTCACGACAGAGCAGTAAAAACATTAGCCGTGGGGTGGATCGGTGTGCATGAGCGGGATAAGAAAAACCTGCCAGTAAAAGGTGTGCGGTTCCCCAGTTGAGGCCAATTTAGGATCGGATCGTTGCCTCGGATGATTTTATTAGCTTTACGCCTGGTTGGTTGCTCCTCTCGGTGTCATGAGCTACGTTTTTTTTTTTCTTTTTTTTCCTGGTGTCCCAAAATAAAGATACTATGGGAATATAAACTGCCTGTGCAGCAATTGGCTTAACCATTTGTCACTCATCGGGATTAGCCAGTCGATGGTTAAAGAGTACATCCATCAATCTCAACCGTCGCTGCTTCTTTTCAACACGCCTGGATGTGGGCTGCTGAGGATGGAAGAGGCTGACGCGCATATTTAAAGGGAGTTTGACCAAATCTAGCAATTTAAGCTATAATATTGCCTATAGATAACGTTGAATTATTCGATTCCAAACAATATTAACAATAAACTGGATGTCTAATTTATTGTCTGTTTAAGGAAAACCTGATTGGGCACAAATAAATCTGACAATCACAAAACTTTTTTTCTTTTATCTAATACAATTTATATTCATATTTATTTCAAAAACTATACATGGTGTATTATTATATTACAGTCAAACGATGGACAAGAGTTATTTTCTGGAAAAAAAAAAAAAAAAAGATTTTGGAATTTTTTAAATAGTTTTTTGTTACAATCACAGTTGCAGCTTTTTTTTTTTTTTTTTTTTTTTTTTTTTAAAATGAAAAAAAAAAAGTAAAAACAAAAAAAAAAACCTGAAAAACATTAAAATGTTTTAAAGTCACCCAAAAAGAAAAAAACAGTTAAGCTTGTTTATAAAA
>CAEFZX010022141.1:0-33815 GCA_903066825.1 Alfaro cultratus | reverse complement strand
TTGCTTAGGATAATTTTAGTTAGACTGTGCCTCTTATTGTTACTCAAAGTTAGTTACACCCTGTCTTGTATCACTGTGGGATGGCGAGAAACGTCATTTCGATTCCCTTGTATGTCTGGACATGTAAGAGGAATTGACAATAAAGTTGAAAGTTGAAGTTGATATATATATATATATATATATAAAAGAAATAGAATAACCCAGGCCATGAGAAACAGTAATAACTTGATTTTTGACCAGCACTCTTTTGCTTTTATGATAAAGTTTAATGTTTTCTGCTTGTGCATGGTTCATGACCTACAACTTCCAAAGATTTTTTTTTTTTTTTTTACTATTTGTGGCTTTATTAAAAGAAAACATTACATTTCAAAGTTTTCATTTCATTAGGATGTAATGTACAGTTGTCCTTTGGCTTTGCTCCTCTCTGCTGTCACAGTGGATGACAGGTAAATGACCTCTGAAAGTGCAAATACTGTCACTCCACTGTCATAAATGCCCCTGTACCACATAACGCAACATGCATATTTATGATGCTGCATAAACATGGCCCTTACGTCACACCAGAAGCCAAATGTGTGCCTTGCCATGCCACTCATCTCACTCCCTTCAGATCCCTCATGGCACACCGCCCCAAATGAAAAGATGTTAAAGAGAGAATGCCAGCCTTTGTCAAACTCTTCAAGGTGAAATGGCACCAAGGCAAAAAAAATAAATAAAAAAATGACAAGGATAAAAAAAATTGTAATAAGCCCATAGGGGATCTATTCCCAAAACATGTCATGAGTATGTGGCCATTTCATCCTGTTTTGATTTTGAGCAGGTTCTGGTACATGTTTAGACACTGCTGCTGGAAGATATCAGTCATCCCTACCTGTCAGGTGAGGGACTTCTATAAACTCTGATGATGAGTGGACGACGAGTCCAAACATGTCGGTGACTGACAGCTTCATTGAACTGCCAACCCCTTAATTCCGGCGGAATGGCAGTAGGCGAGGCCGGTGCATTCATCTTGTGAGTGTTAATACCAATGGCATTTGAGTCTTTTTGCAAAAGTGTATCTTCTATTTTTTTCTTACCCTACTGGAAGCAACAATGATTAACAATTTTAATCACATATTGACACTGAGCTGCTGCTTTTTCAGCGAGGTGGAGGTCTTTAAACCATGGGACAAAGTTTGTGCTGAGCCTGAACAATTGGCCACAAGTAGTGTGAAATCCTTTCTGGTCTCCTGTGAGGTGCCCCGACCACTGCACCACACCTCTGTCCATCTTTCCTCTCACTAAGGGTGTTGAGCTTCCCCTGGTAACGAAGCCAGACTTCCTGTAGTTTGAAGCCAGTAGATATTGCATAAAGCATGTGAGGTTGTTGGCAGACAGATCATCCAACCCTGCAATAAATTCAAGCAGCCGTCTAGCTGTTAAATGGTTTATGCCAGATTTGTTTTCCTTGTGGCTACTGTAGTAATGGAAAATCACATCCTTTTAATCTGATGGATTAGTATCAGTGCTGTTCAAATATACATAGACCCAAAGTTCAGCCAAAACAAAATTGGCAAAGAGAGTGTTTAGTTCAGAGAGATAATGCTTCCCTATCTGGCTTGTCCTCATCCCAAAGGCGACGATTCCACCTCCAACAAGAGCTAAAATTTATTCGGCAGCTTCCCACAGGTCAGACAATAGCGGAGCCATTTATGAAAGATACTTCCTAAAAACTAATGTATTGAAAAATGTGTTTCCTCCCCGCTTCACATTTCACTTCACCTCTGTTCTTGACGGTGCTTTTACAGTGGCCAAACAGAACAGGCTGCCGAGAGGACCCTCCTGTGCCGGCGGTGCCGTCTGGACAGAAAGTCACATGGTTATGACTCATGTCAACATCCGCTGCAGCTGCTTTTCTCAAGGTCCAACATGGGGGAGCAAAGCCTTAATGGAAGAGGGTTTGATTTTTGAATCCTTAATATCCATCTCAATATGTGTAAGTGGGAAAGTTAACAATTTTCAGTTAACACCTCTCTTAGCATATTAGTTAGCTGAAGCTAATGGCTAGTTGGAGAGAGACAAAGTCCAAAGCTTATTTAAAGCAATTGCAATCTTAAAAATGTCATGGTAGTTATGAGTCTATAAACAGTTTTCATGTTTGTACTGGATAGTTTAAATATACAAAGAAGCCAATATTTATATATTTTTTCACAGTGGAGATGAAAGTCAGAGACGGTGCACCACTGGTGATTGTCCTGCTTGAAACATACTGAATATGTAAAATGTTTCTGACCAGACTAACTGTCTGGTATTGAAGTAAAGCTGTGTAAGAAAAAGCTAGTTTGCTCTGCTCTACTTTTACTTTAGAAAGTTTACCTATTCAACTCATCTTACAAACTCCATGCATTTCCTAGGGGAGCATGATTTTTGAAGAAATCAATATACTTGTGGTTATTTTTTTAAAGTTGGATGTTTTAACCATCCCTCAGGACAATAAGATAGTGTCTGTATAAGTTAACATACCAACCTTTTAATAGAAGCTAACTTCAAAAATCCTGAACTATCCCTTTAAAGCAAACCAAATCCTCCAGTTGGCTCCCTGCAGGTAACTGAGTGGGTCAATTTGTCAGTAATGTTGATGTTTGTATGTCACAGTGTCAGCAGTGAAACAACACTCAAGCATGCAGCCAATAATGTATTTCAAAACATATTCCTGGTGTGAGTAAAACAGCAACACTGCACTCATTGTAAAATGTGTTTGAAAGCGCCGCCCCTGCAGATGGATATTTATCCTTGTAGGTGTGAGCTGACTGACAGGTGCTTTGGAACGTTCCATGAAGCTGTTTCACAGTTCAGTGTCAAGGTTACAGTGCATCACACAAATCCGCGCTAATCGTAGCCCCTAGTAAGCTCCACCTGACAGCGAGGAACTCGCGCTGACGAGGGATTGTTGACATGTTTTCCTTAACCAGCATGCCCAGCACATTATTTTCCCTTAAGCCTATTCACAGTAATGGGGAGTGCTGAAAGGATTTTGATTGTCTGCTAAAGTATTTAATGCACACCAAATATTTGAGACACTGCTCATGGTGCGGAAACAATACACACTGTTCCTTGCATTCTTGGTTAATCAAGCATAACAAAACAAACCAAGCCAGTGGGAAGAACTAGACAGAAAAAGGGTTTTTTATAGGGGGGCGGGGGGATTCTGCGGATGGCTTGATTCTGATTCTGGAGAAATTGCTTTACTTCTTTCTAAGAGTCAGGCTTTCTAAAAGCACACTTTTTTTTTGCATGAGACTATGAGCTTTTAGGCATTTAATAAATGATTAATAGAATCTTTCATCAATGAAACTCAACAGCATTACTGTGAAATGAAGTGTATGATTCTACCCTGTGGTGTTTAAAAGGATTACTGGAAAAATACAATATCTTCTTTGTCAGCACTTAAGGTCTATATAGCCATGCCTCAGGATATCCTTTTCCCAAAAGGAAGGATTGCCCCATTTTTTTCCATCATGTTAAAACCTCAGTTTTCCTGCAAAGCAGCCTCCCTCTCATAATGGGATTAGTCATAGAAAAGTTTCCACTTTCTAATATGATACAGACCTTGCCTTTTTCTCAAGCATGATAATAATGCATATTTAGTCATTTTCAATCATGTGTAATAAAGTTTAAAGTAATGGTAAAAGACATTTTTCGCCAATAGAAGCAGAATTCTTTGAATGTTTTTCCCCTCTGAAATTCTGCTACTCTTCTGACACAACCCCAGACCTCAAAAGGATTATCTGTAGCACAATCCTTCTGTATCATCTATCATCTGAGGCCCTTCACGCACCCTTGTCCCCTTCCAGATGTTCTCTTTTGACTTCCACGCCATCTGCCATTCTCTCTTTCTCTGACAAAATCAATAGTAAGTCCATTTGCCGTATCATACGGCAACGTCTCTGCAAACTCCGGATGGTAATGATGCGATGATAACCCAGGGGTGAGGTGCATGGAGGGGGGGAATTTTGCTCTGATCAATACAGTTAGTTTACAAGGTAGTTTCTTGGAATGTACCATAGTTTTGTAGCTTCCACAAATGACTTTATGTGATTATAATATAATAATTTGCTGTTCTGGTAGAAGTAGCACTTATTGTGAGAGTTCTTTCTTTTATTAGGTTTTGTCAATCATAATTCACCAGTTAGAACTTAAAAGCTTCAAAGAACTTAAATTTTCTCCCTGTCCCTGGACAGTAGCAGTCATACGAGCCACCATGACATCACTCCATTAATGTGCTCCTCAGCCAAAGAGACCCTGAGAGTCATGGCCTTTCCTTCGGGGAGATTGCAGCAAAGGTCTTTTGTGCAAGCTGAAAAAAACCTGCTCAAAGCCTGCCTTCTGCTTCCTAAACATGGATTTAATATCCTCATTAATGATATATGACAAGGCAAATCGATGCAGACTGCACGTTATGGCCCTTTTCGCATGTTTGTGTGTCTTTCTGTGTGAGTTTGGGCTTATAAGTTCATGTTACTGCAAGTGTGCGGCTCTCAGTGCATTGCCTTTAATGAGTACATGGTGTTGAACATCATATACTCAGGCTTACCTCTGGATACCTTACAACTCATGTGGAAGTTGGAGCATCGAGGATGTCCGAGCAGTTCCACAGGTGGATTCCAGAAAAGGCTCAGAAAGGGCAAAAGCATGTATCTATTCCTCCTTGCAAATTTCTTTGAATTTGCTTTGTTGTACTCCTGCATATTCTTCACATGCATGCTTCTCCACAGCCCAAAAACATGACTGTTAAACTAATTGGTCTCTCTAAATTGTCCTTCGTGTGTGCATGCATTGTTGTTTGTCTTGTGTGTCTCACTGTTGACATTAGATGTCCACATCTCAACCCAATGACTTCTGCAGAAGAGTAACCCAGTTATCCTACAGGAACAACTAGTATTAAAGGAGGGTTCTGTAGTTGTAAAGGATGGGATTCATTCCATTGATGAGATCGTGCAAACGTCAGTGCTACACTGAAGAGGAAAGAGCAAAAATAGTATTTTGAAAAAGCTGAAACCACTTAGAGGCTAGAATGTATCAGTTAGAGTTCATCCATCTGTAAAATTTTGTCTGACTTACTGTTTCATTAAGAGCAATATCTGCATCAACATTTCAATTATATGAAGCACAGAAACTGCTGCGGGCTGCACAGTGGCGCAGTTGGTAGCACTGTTGCCTTGCAGCAAGAAGGTCCTGTGTTCGATTCCAGGCCCGGGGTCTTTCTGCATGGAGTTTGCATGTTCTCCCTGTGCATGCGTGGGTTCTCTCTGGGTACTCCAGCTTCCTCCCACAGTCCAAAAACATGACTGTCAGGTTAATTGGTCTCTCTAAATTTTCCCTAGGTGTGAGCGTGTGTGCATGGTTGTTTGTCCTGTTTGTTTCTGTGTTGCCCTGCGACAGATTGGCGACTGGTCCAGGGTGACCCCTCCTCTCGCCCGGAACGAAGCTGGAGATAGGCACCAGCACCTCCCAACCCTGCTAGGGACAAGGGTGTAAAGAAAATGGATGGATGGATGGATGGATGGATGGATGGATGGATGGATGGATGGATGGATGGATGGATGGATGGATGGATGGAGAAACTGCTGCTGGCTGAACTTCAACTATAGGATTGGATTCCTATTTACAGAACATCAAAGTTAAAGCTCATACTTTAAAATGTAAAACAAAAGTACCATGACCCTGCAACACTCTGTTTGAAGGAACTCACAGGTAAGGTGATAAACCCACAAGATCAAAGTCTGTATTTGATATGCAGCCAGCATTGTGAACAGCATCCCAACAAGCCCATCCCACAGCTATGCCAACCATTCAGTGCTTTATTTTCTTATTAGATTGCTCTCCCAGAATTCTATTTTTATCCAAACAGATCTGGCCAGTGAATCACCCTTAAAGGCCCCATCAAGCTGTCAGGCTACCCGGAGTCCAGGTGCGGCAGTCCGACTGCACTGTAAACAAGCAGCACAAGCCCCTTGAATAATGGAAGCTCAGTTTGTTTTATGTTGTTCAGAGGACCTAAACAGATTCAACTCCTGCTGCTTTTGAATGGGTTTGCTTCACAACTTTGGGCTGAACTGCGTATCTTCAAGAGCCGGTTTTCAGGAGGAGAAAGGTTGAAGGTGAGTAGGAATAGTGACATTCTACATTCAAAGATGGTCTATATGACAGTCGTTGGGAGCTGGAATTAAAAAGCTCAGTGTTCCTCAATTCTGACAAATTTTCTTTCATTATAATGTCTCCGCAATTTCTTCAGTAGTTAAAGGGAGTGCAGTTTGTTGCAGAATGGCAAAATGACTGACTTAACTATTCTAGACACCAGACAATTGCCCAGTGGTCCTTGTTCCCTCAAGGTCAGTGAGAAAGAATGAAAGGGTCCACAAAAAACAAATGCAGACCATACCGTAGTTGTCACATGCTTCACTAACACATATGAAGGCTGGCTCCTCTTTTATCCTCAAATAAATTGCCCTGAAGAAGTGCTCACACATAAACGTGTCTCACATAAACTGGGCTGAGAGCCGCATTTTTCATAATTTGCGAAAACGGTCCTCAGATTTTGATCTTGTGTTGCTGACTTTGAGTGACATTGTTCCTTTTACTGTGTTATTAAATGTCTGAAGTGAGCAATGATTTTTTTTCACCTGCACTGATAGACAAATCTGTTGGTTTTATTTCTTTTTTCATTATAGTGGCACTATTTCACTCTAAAAAAATACAGCCTTTAATTCGAGAAGATGTATTTAATGATAGAAAATACCCTGTTTGGAAATAATTATTCTTAATTGTCCTTACAGATTGTCTCGATCACCCAGAGCCCTGGTTGCTCAATATGCTCACCAGATAGAATCCAGGTCTGTTGAATGAGATGGATTCGTATCCAGCATGCCAAACCCACCTGGAACATTTGTTGCTGAAATGCTTAATGGTTGACTGAATAAAACACACAATTCAGATTATTTTATCAAACTTTTACAAGTTTGATAAAAAAAAAATGAAGATAATGTCTATTGACTGCTACAGAGTTTTTAAGATGACATTTTCAACCTCTTACTTTGCTTTTCAAAGTGTACTGGATTTATAGATAGCAAATGCACAACCGATCTCCTGGTGCCTGACCAATAGGCTTGAAGTATGACCTAACTATGTCTGGTTGTCATGGAGGCATGGTGATTCCAAGTTGCTACTCTAAAGATTTCTTGTACTTTCCTTACCATTCTGATCATGGTGGCAAGATGATGATGGGTCCTTCTCCAGTCTATGCACTCTAATAGCTATAAAATAGCTGTAAATTCTATGTGTCATGTTATATTTGCATTCTAGGGAAACAGAATCCCACAGATTGGTAATTATATGGTCAGAAGAATTCTGATCAATTTAAAATCACAATGTAAAAAATAAAATAAAAAATGCTTCTCAATAGGAGTTTTAGGGACACTAATTTCTAGGATCTATGTCTTAACATAGGTTTTATATTAAGATATTAAGATAATAACATAATTGTTGGCATTACGGGTGCCAACAATTATGAGTCTGAATATGAAATCTGACTAATCCAGCGGCAAAATCTTACAGGATGATTTTCAGTTACCTTGAAACATTCTTGAAAATCTGCCCCTTTTCTTTCTTGGTGGAAAACATCGGGAGGTAAATGTGTGTTAAACACAGCTCCGTGGGGTAGTTAACACCTTAGTCCCCTGTCTTAGAGGGTGTCTGGTTGTCATTAAGGGTGATGGGCAATGGGGCTGCCAGGTGGGGATCAGTGTTTTTGGTGTGCTGACAGTTTTGCGAAACTGTAAGAGAAATTACCCAAGAGGAATGAAAACAGCACTCAGCTGGTCTGACAGAGAAGACAGACAAGCTAAAACAGATGATGCATGTCCCAATGATTTCCCCCCATCTTTTAGTACCTTGCTGCACATGCAGCTGTAAGAAGCCCGGGGTTGCCACATCTGGCTGGTCTTACCTCAAGGTTGAAGAAGGCTAGGGGGCCTTGAGGGACGGAGTGCTGAGACTAAGGGAGACCTGTCAGGATACACCAAACAAAAGCTTACTGGCTTCTGACAGGTTACACACAAAGAGAGCCGAGTGCATGGTTTCTGCTTGTGCTGTTAAAGATGACACCTCCAGTGAAATGGAAGGCTTTCATTTCACTGTGTGCAATAAGTGCTTTGCCTGTGTTTACAGTAACTAAGGGGTGATTTGATGGTCTGAGGTATCTAATGGAGAGATACAAAACAAAGTGTTCAAAGAGCACAACGATGTAAGATATTAAAAGATGCTACATTAACATTGTAGCTAAAAAACACACCTTTTATCCAGAAGACCTGCATTTCTACTTTCTATATTGGCTAAACTCTCCAGAGGCTTTAATGTATTCAGAAGTGTCTTTCTCATAGAGTTGCTGTAATTATGTAAGCAGGTGTAAGATTATCTCTTCTTTTGTAAAAAACAAAACAAAAAATAAAATAAATAATAATAATAATAATAATAATAATAATAACAACAGATTCCATCGATCCTATTAGCTTTATAGATGATCTGAAAAGTCCATACATGTCCAAAAAATCTATATGTTGCATCCTCTGATATGATGGTTTTCTGGTGCAGGAAACTAACATGTTCAGTGTGCGTGGGAAGTTAAGTTGCCTCCTCTGTTCTTCTCCAATAAGCTCAGATTTGCACTCTGTGGAAATGTACGTTTAAACGTCTGGGAGAAATCAATAAAATTTTATTGTAAAATTATTTATGCGTTTCTAACTAAATTTAAAGGGATATTAGGAAATATGGCTTAGTGTTAATAATAAATAGAATAAATATTTTATTATATTTAATTCATTTGGTTCATGGTAAATATTAATAATAATATAAATAATAATCTGAGAAATATACAGAAGCTCTTTGCTTCTTAAAAAGATGAGGAATAGAATTTAACTGGGTAAAGAATATATACTTTAGAAACTGTTTTCTAAAGTATATATATATATATATATTATTTACGTATGCCAAGTTTAATGTGCATCTTCTTGCACAACTTTTTAGCATTCATTGCTTGACTCTTTTAAGCTCCAATTTCCTTCCCAAATTGAATGATGCAGAATGTTACACACCATTGACATACTGTAAACAGTGTAGTGTTTCCAGTCCATCAAACCTCTACATTTTTCTTTCCACTCTGTTTAGGTCCAGGCTTGTGGCCTTTGGCATTTGGGGCTTTAGAGAAGAAGGGGCCCAGGCCAAAGAGGGTGAAGGGCAACACGGGGTGACCAAAGGACATAGTGTGGGGTCACGCTGGGGCGCTTCCTTCTCTGTGTGCTGCGTGCCCCAGTGCTCTGGAGGCCAGAGCCTGATTACTGCTCTGGGATCCAGGCGCAGAGCGTTTTCATTAGGGAGAGGGCCAAGATCATCCAGGAAGGTTCCGGCCCATTAATACATTTGAAACAGCGAATGAAAGGAGGGGGCTGTTGAGAGGGGGGTGTATGGAGTTATTTTGAAAGAGGAGAACTCTGTGGAACAATGATGAGAGCTCTGGTGAATAAATACCCTGTGGATCATCTTAACCCCTCTGTACTCTTCCCCCCCGCTCTTCTCTCTAAGATCTGTGGCCAATTTTCCTGTAATTTGGAATAAATTGTTTGTGAAATCCATGTCGATGCCTCCACTGGGAATCCATTCACAAAAGGTGGAGAGAGGAGGAGGAGGCGGAGGAATTGGCTGGTTGGATAACTACAGAGAAAATGAGAACAATGTATGGAGAATCCGGTTAATCACATCATCTGCTTCCTTTTCCCAAATTTTCATACAACACGACACAGACACAGATTTTTTTCATTCGATGTTGAGGTAGCTTGGAGTGATCAAAGTATCTGCGTTCAAGTGAAACCAGAAAATGACACAGACAGATGTTTGCACAAAACCATGTCATAATTCAGATAAATGTTTTGAAGTCTGGGGTCAGTTCAAGATTACAAATGCAGGATCCAAACTTCCCAGGGTTTCTATTACTGATCACTCGAGCACCTTTTTCTTTTTGCCTCTAATTGACTGACATAACATACAAGAGAGCAGGTTGATCTAATTATAACAAAGGTTAACTGTGTGTCTTCCCTCTCCTTGGTACATGTAATATTTCCCCAGCTAGCTGTTGGACCACTGCAGGTGTTTATTACCCACAACCACGTGAAGCCTTCACTGCAGGAGGAAAAGAAATCTCTTCAGGTCAGTTTCCAGACTAGTTAATATTTTATCCTGCACATGACAACTATTGATTCATCATCATCACTTATTAATGGAGTCCGATGTTGCAGCAAATGTTAATCATACACAATTCACACATTTTTCTCATATATTCAGGCCCAATTATATTTATATAGGATGTGTAAATAGAATGTTTATTGCTGTAGCACAATCCCACAATATTTTTTTATTTGATGAAAATAAAATCATCTACATTTGTCCATTCGTCAATCCACAAAAAACACTTTTTGTTTGACCAACTGAAACATATGCACATACTAAACTCTGCTGGGACTTCAGCCAGAAATGTGCTTTGACCAAAAGGGATTAAGGGTGGAAGTGCAGGACAATTCCATTGGTTTGATTCATCTTTCATCTGCTCAATGGAATGACTGAACATCACAGTTTTAAAAGTTGTTTTATTTGGGATGCTAGGTAGCCACCGAGTAAGCTCAACAGGTCAGGCAGTGAGCCATCCTGCATTTTTGTCTGTATGCTCAAGATGAATGAAAGTGCAAGAGACTATGACATGTTTGGTACACAGATGAAGAACATGGTAATGAAAGAATCGTAGTGTTTTCAGAGCTCATCTATATTTATAAGTCATAGACTTATGTCACTTCCTTCATATGTTTTGGTTAATAGTCTGTTTTTCCCACTGTAAACAACTCAGACCAGGGTTCCCTTTCTCCAGTTGTAATTAGCATCACCTTTCAGACAAAGTTTCATACATGCCCAATAACGCAGATTGTCAGAGGAGACAAAATATTTTCCAATTAAAGCAGACCAAGTAGCTCTGAAGTGAAAGTCAACTAAAACCAAGATTTAAACTTGCTAAATGTTACAGGTGAAGCCTAATTGGTGTCCTAAATGTAAAAGAGGGTTGAACTGTATAACAGTTTACCAGTAACTGCACCAATAGTTATTTTGTTATAACAATTGTTTCTTAAAATTAAGTTTTAAAGAAATAAAAAACTTTATGTAATAGCTTTTTAACATTCTGTACACATCTTTATGTGTTGAATGCAACCTATTTAAGTTACTATACTGTGATGTTTCCCTTCTTGGAAAGACATAAAAGCAAACCATCTGCAACCGGTGAAGGAACTTGCAGTGAAAGTTTTTAACCCTAATGATAATCCTGGTAGTCTAATAAAACAAGCTGAACAACAATTATGACCTTGTGTGCTGCTCTGGCCTGCCACTCACTACAGATAACAATCCTAAACGCGAACTGGGACCGCCGAGCCAGTGCAAAGTGAGCTGTTAATGTCTGACGTGTGTTTTGTCACTGCAGCGCTACGGGGGGAAGAGACTGAAGGTAAGCACCAAGCTCAGAGAGCGGCAGGGGTAAAAAGGCTCTGCAACTTGGCAGCAAGCATCTCTTTGCGTGCCAGCACAGCTGTCCGGCAGGCGTCTCATTAAGGGCTGCTCCCAACATGCAACCAACAACCAATCTATCACTACAACAGCCAGACGCACAAGGACATAAAGGTGTTAACCCAGCATGCAGTACTGATAGAGCGCAAGCATTTTACACATCATAATTTTCAGTGTCAGGCTTGCATAACATGAGTTAAGTAGTTTGCACAGCTTGTTGCATGAAAAATATTTATGTCTTGACAATTATATATTTTCAGTTTTTTTGTTACAGCATGTTGTATCCCTTCCATACTTCACACAGCATCTGAGGCATCTGCCAAAAGAAACATTAGAGAAAAACTTGACTGCTCAAGTTCTAAAATAATTCGTAATTTCAGTCAACTGTGATTAACATGTACGGCAACACGTCTATGGACCTTCTTTTGTCAGACAGAAAACAGTCAGAGGAGATTTTATGAGCAGGCGTTGTCTTGTGCCAGGGTTTTGTTTACACTTCTTTCTCTTCTATCTCTACTGTATTATCCGATACCTACATCCTGACTTCAGCCTCATGGTTAGGTTTTAATCTCCTGACGCACTCGGCTCTCTCGCTTGCTGTCCTATGACACATAGGGAATCAGAGAGGGCTTATGTTACAGCACATGAATCAAAGCAAAATGAAATGCACTCCAGACGCTTTCAGATGGTTTTAATTTATGGCAGAAGCCTTTGGATACCAAAAAAAATGCATTAAATGTAATCTGATCACTTTGTTCGATGCCGAATCTAGGAGCAATCAGGCTCTATTGGGCCGAATGACTGATTTAAAAATAGACATGGTGATAGATAATACAAACTTACCAGTGATGACTTTAACATGTGTTTATCCCCACATGTGATGACAACAATTTTTACCATGGTAGGAAAGAATGTTAACTGCTTACAGCCTCAGGTAGGAAAGAATGTAAACTGCTTACAGCCTCAGGTAAACAATCTTATTTGATGAGCAGATCTTCTGAGTTATAAAGTAAAATTAAAACTGATTTGTTCTAACAGCTGCCAGCATCCTCTTGATTTATTCAGTGTCAGATTTAGCAAGGATTAACTTTCTCCATCCTCTCACTTGTGGTTTGTGTTCCATCGATGCCTCAATTGTTAAAATTATCCCTCATTCTACGTCCTCTGAGATCAAATCAATTTATGAGAGCAGGATATCTGTCATTGGACCAAACCCATTAAGGTCAATCCAACAAGGCAAGACGTTTGTAGGCTTGTACATTAAGAGGTTCTCAGGCGTTTACAGTGAAGTGAGAAGAAGCATCAAGTTTTAATGCTCAAAGCCACAGAAACCAATGAGGGATTAGTCATTACTTGGCACTGATGCCTTGTGGCGTTTAAGGAGAAGTGCAAAATGTTGTCAAACAAATCTTTTTTCCCCTTCCAAACAGAAGTGATCTGAGGTTGTTTTCTAATCTTTTGCTCTGTTGAGCACATAATACGTGGCCACGAGCAAAAGCATTAGCATACGGTCGCACCATTTGTTCCGGCATGTGTGTGGATGCAAAGACTCAGGAAGTGCATCCATCAGCAGTTTCGGGTACATGATGAAAAACAAAATGGCCTCTTCCTTCCTTCAACTTTGGCCTCTTCCTTCAACTGGTGACACCTGGTTAGCGAGGATGTTCCCGTGAACTCCAGAGAACATGTCATTCAAATGCTTTTCACTTATAAAAGTTCAAAATGACTGGTTTATTACATTTTCAACATTGCGCAGGGTGCTTCCATTTGGAAAAAAAGATGTTAATGATTTCGTGGAGCAAGCAAACATCTGCAAGAGAAGGACTTTCTCATGCTTCCTCGAGCAATTGTGAAATTCATGTTGACATTAAATCTGGTGCTTGTTTCTAGGGTCAAGCCTCAAGCCAGGGCTTTGATGGAAGTAACATTTGTAGTGTAACGTAGCTGAACAGCGAGTACAAGCCAAACTGATTTTGCACTTGATGTACAAGGGGTTGAAACCTTTTTGCCTTTTTAGCTACATCATCTTTTACCATATAAGCATCCCCTCAGTTCTATTTAATCCCAGTTTACTTCCAATCCAAATTCCTAAATTATTTATTTCTCTTTGTAGTAGTAATGTCGAGAATGTGACACCATCTTTTTTTAAAAGTACAGTAAGTTGGCATGCTATGAGGCTTGAGTGACATCTGTTAAGCAACAGACTGCAGGCTAGCAAACCAACCAAAGGTCAGGCAGCTTTACCAGCAAAGACCAGCTCGTCAGAGTCCCAGTATCATTCTATAAATAAATTTTTGTGCAATAAACACCATTACCATAAAGTCAATTTTAATTAGAAATATTTTGTTTTACCTCATTTTTCCAGCAACGTGCCCATATGTTTAATTTAAAAAAGATCTTTAAAAACAAGTTTCTGTGGCCACTGACTAAAAATGTAACAAATTTCTTGTAACTTGAGTAGAATTGTATTCTTCTGTTATATGTAAATTGTTGCCATTAGTCCAATAAACAGCTGACTTAATTTAAAGACTGACCCTTACACATTTTCTGTAAAAATAAAAGAAAAAGAAGTCTGCATCTCCCTACTTAGGCTGCTGCCCAGCAACCCGACACCAGATAAGAGGAATACAACGGATGGATGGACGGACGGACTGAATCAGAGTTTGATTGCCATTCTCACCTCTCCAAACAAACTGAATTTTTTAGGCAAACAGACTAGAATTCAATTAAAGTGGACTAAACAGGTCTGGTGCAAAAGCACCCTGAGTCTGGGTTTTGCTATTTCCTTTATAGAAGTTCACTTAAAAATCTAAATTTTGCAAACTGTAATTATAATTCATTTTCTCAGCATACGTGTGCGCTGCTTGGCACACATATTTTTGAAATACCTCACACTAAATATAACACTTTTCTTTTGTTAGCTAAGTAAATGAGCAAACAAAAGAAAAGTTTCTGCTTTCACAGTTAAAACCACAGTGGAAAAAGTGAATATCGACAAATCTTCTTTCGGGGATGACGCACAAAGAAATAAAAATAAAGCCCAACGATGATGCAATAATTGTAAGGGGTGCTTGGGATAAATCTTTTCATGCTGTTGTTTCTCCAGCTGCACAGCACCTTTCTGAGAGTAATTGCTACAATTGTACACTCAAACTGGTCTCATAAAAGGACCGTCTGGATGCAAAAAGAACCGCGGCAGAGCAAAATCACAGGCAGCCATGTTTTGACAAGTGCATGATGAGTGTCCACACACTTTTGTGCTGGTTTACAATTAGATAAGCTGACTCTTTCCCAGAGTTCCTTTCACAGCCAGCTGCCTTGACATCCCGTCTGGCTCACTGCTCATATATGCTCTTTCTTTTAATGTCAAGTTCTAAAGCGCAGTTTTGCAAACTTTCTGGAGTTAAACAAAGAGAGACTACTACTGTATTCCATCTCTTTGCTTTCTCCTTTGCAAGTGTTGAAATGGTTATAGTGACTTGGCTCTGTAAAGAGAAAGATTGGAGAAAAAAGAGAGAGTGAGAAAGAGAGACTTTTGGATCTTGGAGAAATTATTCACGGCTGTACATAGTTCAGAGGAGCTCTCATATCATGCGCTGTGACAAGTGTGCGGCTCTAAGCACATCCCTGCCAGCCTGGAACTCGATGCCGCGCGCCTTCCGCAGACACCATTAAGGCTGTGAAGAGGGAGAGCAGCCCGTCATCACGCTCACAGAGGAACAGAGGAACCCTGGTAATGTTTCAGAGAGTTTGGCGGCAGCAAAGTTTGTTTTGAAAGCTCACCAAAGTGATCTAAAAACTGAGTTTTGAGAGTTTTTTTCTCTATTTTTTTGTATATTTTTGAAATACTTACAGCTGAGGGAGAAAAAAACAGCTTTTGATGTTTGCGAGAAGATTTTGTATAACAGTCACCTTAGAGTATTTGTTTTAATTTTATTGCTTTGAATAGAGTGTGCTCTTTTGAGTAATAATAAATGTACCGTAACATCCATCAGTGTACCAGTTCCTCTGAGTTAGTTCAACATATTTTTAGGACATCTTCAAATGAGAAACTGAGAACAACTGAGGAAAAAAAAAAGAAAGTATTTTCAAGGCACTGTGGTCTTTTTTTTTTTTTTTTTTTGTATAATTGCCCCGTCCTCTGTTCTGAGGTCCAGACAAGAAAGGTTCATGCATGCAGAGACAATAACAAAGGAGCTTTGCTTTAGGCCGGGCATGAGGACAATGACATGTCACCCTTTTACACATACATCAGAGAAAGTGTTGGGGCTGGGGCCAACCCAGGCTACCATAACGACCCTGCACTTCCCTCTCATACATTTGTTGGGGTGTGTGTGTGCCTTTGTACCTTTGGTCTATTATCTGTGTCTGACTTGGCCTCCAGCTATCCACATGAGCTGGGGTGCCTACGTTGTGTAGACCTACTGTTGTCTGATGGGGAGAAGAGGGGTTCAAACAAGCTTTACCCAGGAATTCAGAGGCTTGTGAATTACGGGGTAAAGCTTGTGCAGAGCATTGTCTAAATTAGCCTGGTTACATATGCAGAGTCCTCCTCATGCCCAGAGGTCAAACACCATTCTAAAGACACTGGTAACATCTCTGTCAAAACAAAAGAAAAAAAGAAAAAAATTTCCAGTATATCAAACACCACAACAATATACTATAGATATATATATATACATATATATATATATATCTATATATATATATATATATAGATATATATATATATATATATAGATATATAGATATATATAGATATAGATATAGATATATATCCCTTGTGTCATCTATGTGCTTCAACTCATCAAACTCAAACTCACCTTTATCTCTAAATGAGGGAGAACGGGTGCTGCTTCCTGACAGACTACTATTGATCCTTTTCAATGGGCTGTCAAATCCATATCTGGGAAATTGTGGGGTTAGTCTTTGCATGTTTTCCAGCCATGCAGTAGTGGCACGGCAGGTCACCATCTGACCAGTCAAACGCTCATCTTAAAGGGCAATTCAACTCTGACAGTGACGGCATCAGGGGAGAGCTGCCAGGGTCAAAAGCAAACAAGTCTGTCTGACAGGACTGCAACTGCTGCACCTGATTCCCCCTTTTAACGAAAGAGGTGCCAGTTTTGATTGCTGTTTTAACTTTGCATTGATATGTTATTAGGCTATAATGAACTATAACCAAACGCTGTGCACATGTCTATATGGCCTATAAATTTAGAAACTGACCATGAGCTAATTTAGCTTTTTGTTAGTGAAAAAATTGCTTTGCTAATGCTGATTTGTTCAGCTAGCTCTATAAATGTGTCGGAGAGCATATATATGCATCTTACTTAATTCACATTTTATTTAATTAATTTTCTGAATATTTTCACTCCTTTTCCCCTTTTGAAGTTGACACTAGAAGATCACATTGTTCTTCCAAAATCCACAGATAATTTAAAGAAAACAATATTTTTTTCTCAAACAAAATGTAGGATTTCAGGGGAAAAAAAAAGAAAAAAAATGCTGTCAGGCTCAGTGACAAGGATGCAGGTTTCTTTCACAACAACAAGACCATAGTATTATATTTTTACAAGTAGCGATTATAATTTTTAATTAAAGTACCTCATGAATGCAACTCCTGATATCTGTTATTGGTGAGCTCCCTTTAATTTATTATCCATGGCACTAAGAATCTCTGTAAGAGTGTAGTGCAGCTATTTTATTGCAGTCAACACAAATATTAGAAGCACATTATTTTATCAACCTGGCAGTTCTGAGTTTCCCCTATGTGTTTGTTCACCCTTTTTTCCCAGTGAAAGCGAGACTGTATTAGCTGTTACACCCTCCTGTCTGTGTCATTTTACATGTCATGCTCTCTGCAATCAGGCAGTTTTTTTAGTGTGATGGAGAGCTGCGCAGAGAGCAGCTGTAGCACTTTTCTGTAAGTTTTGTCCTCACATGAATAACTGAAACTACACTTACAAATGTTTCAAACAAAACGAGTCACATCACAACTGAGGGTAAAAGGAAATAATTATTTCTGTGCAGGAGAATGGAGAAAAACAAATGATAGTCCTGCATTGCAATGCATGAGCCAAAGTGAAACATACTTTCCCTGGAACCAAAAAAAAAAAAAAAACTATGTAAAAATGCTTGGCCATTTTTGAACTGCAGGATTCAGAAATTTCCCAACAAATGGTAAATTTTTGCATTTATTCCTTTAATAAGTCATAAAATTATGAAAATACACTTTATTTCTATGTACTAAACATGCACTTTATAGAGTTTTATAATTGTTTTAGAAAAAGTAGGACATTACTGATAAAACATTTTCTCAGCATAAGTCTGTAGTTTTCTTTCTCCACAATTTTTTCATGACTACTGCAACCTTTTCAGGAAATATAACATTTTTGAAATGAACTGAAATCAGAACCTATATCATTTATGTTGCACTTATTAACTTCAGCTTAGAAGGTCTGAATTTCCCTCAACATTTTTGCATGGACTTTTGTGTTTAGGGGAAGAAAAAAAAAAAAACGTTCACAGGCGTAGATTTCAGACAAGCTGCCCAACAGAAGCTGGTGAACCCGTAAACCTTCAAACCTTGAAATGCAGATCTAAGACCTGCTGAGGAGTGATGGCAGCTGTCATCTCTGTGATAAAGTCAAACAAAAGAATGGAGAGAGCTGGGAGAAGAAAAAGAGAAGAAGAAGCAGCTTCAACACTTTTTGCGCTCAAGACACGAGCGTATGGGTTTTTTTGGGTTTTTTTCCCCAACCCTTTTCAACGCGGGGATACAGAGGGCGGAGATGTGAACAGAATTTTACCAGTCAGCATAAAATGTGTTGGATTGAGAAATAAATAAAGGCAGCAAGTGACCACATGAAACGCTGCTACGCTGCAGGGGATTCTGCTTCTTTTGTTTACATGCTAATATGTTGCTGTGATAGCAATATGGAATGAAGGGGTCCTCCTTTGCCTTTGATAAACATTATCCCTTTGCATCTTTTTTCACTAGCCTGGCACAACAAGAATAGTATCCCTTGGAGAGTAAATGAGGCCCTTTTGTTGCAGGCTGACCTGCAGGCACTGAGCTGCTTTCACTATAAGCATGTGGTTAATATCTGAAATTCCTGCTTTCTTCTCTCTGCAAGAAGTGATGATTTCTTGCTAATATGACTGTGTTGTTTGTGCATATTCAAAGGGCCTGAAAGCATGCCCAGATGCATACCCAGCATATGTACTGATGCTTATTGAACTTTTTCCACACTCTGCAGAATTAAGACAACAATCTTTAGCATATTAAAGATTGAGGTCACCAGCTGACAAACACAAAGAAACACAAACAAATCCATAAATGACTTATTTTTGTTTTTAAATAAAGTCTGAAAAGTGTAGCAAGTGCTTATCTTCAGTCTTCTTCCTCGGATATTCCTAAATGAAATCCGGTGACACAGACTTCCTTTAGAAGTCACTGATTTAGCTATTTCACCTGTAAGGTGATCTCAGCATACACACAGCTGCTCAATGAAGGCACTGAAGGTTTGTTAGAGAATATTTGTGAGCAAACAGCATGACCCATGAAAATTTAGAAAGATAACGGAGGGTTGTGGAAAACAGCCACATATGTTGAATATTCAAATATTCAACATGGCACCTAGCACTATTCTGTCCATCAGACGAAAATGTCAAGGAAGGCATTTAATTAGAAACTCACCCAAGAAGCACATGGTAACTCCGGAGGAGCAACAGCAATCTACAACTCAGGTGGGACATCTGTTAACAGGATGTAGTACGCTTCATAAATTTGGCGGGGATGAGAATTTGGCAAGAGTTAAAGGCTCTTCTGAAAGAAAACCATGTCAAGACGACACACAATATATGGAAGATGTTCAGAGCAAAACTAGACCTTTTGCCTAAAATTTGACTTTGGAGAAAGGCTATCACCACATCAATACCAAAATGAAACATGGTAGCAGCATCCTGCCTCGATGCTTTTCCTCAGCAGGGTCAAGGACATCATTAAAGCCACAAAATAATATAAGCTGCTTAATATTATTTTGTATTTTTATTATAAGCTGCCAATTTGAACAAGGTGGAAATTGGCCCAGTCTAGCCCAATTGGATAGAACTGCATCCATTTGGGAATTATTAAAAAATATGACATTGATAGTTGTTCTCCATCAAATCTGACTGAGATGAATTCTAGAATTTTCAGTGTAATTGTGTAAAGCTGGTAGAGCGATACTCAAAAAAATTATAATTACTGTGTAACTGAGCAGTATTGACCTACGGGAGTAGAATATAATTTATCTGCAGAAAATTTTCAAATTTTTATTCATGAAATATTTTGAAAATAATTTTTCTTTTCAGCTCACCATATGTTCCACTTTGTGCTTGTTTATCAGATATGATCCCGACCAAACACATGACAAAACGTGAATAGGTTTACGAGTTATAGGCACTTTTACATGGCGGTGTATGTTTAATACAATACTAAGGTTATTCACAGAGGATTTTCTTTTGCCCAGGTTCACGCTGTCCCATACGTCACCTGGTCTCCAAGCCTTTGTGAAATTGGCCTGCCTGCTGCACACAGGGTCATGGCATCCTGCTATGCTGAGGGTGGGTGAGAAAACCTAAAAGAGACCCTGGACAGGAAATGGACAGGAGGGGATCAGAATGAGTGATGGAGAGACAGATTTTGACCAGGGGAAAAAAAGAAAACACCTTACCAAGAGCAAAGACCTTCTCAGGTTTCATTTTAATAGCACCAGACCATTTTTCTCCCTTTACTCTAAGAACACGCCAGGCCATTAGGGCCTCCCAGTAGAATGTGTAAACCTCCTGCTATTAAAACCGCAGTTTGCACTGTCAGCTCCTACGAGCCAAATCTGTGACCACACTCCCCCCCACTGTCCCTCCCCTGTACAACTCGGACCCCCTTTTTTTCTCCTTTTGCAACAACTTTCAAGCCACAATAACCATCATCAGTTAAAGGCAGCGGGTCCATTACACTTCCCCTGTTCACACAGCCTGCATTAAGCTAATATTGTCTATTCCCAGAGTGGCCCAGCCCTTCACACACCCCATCAATTATTAATCTCCCTGCTCACAGCTAATGTTTGGCTTGAATTATTTAAACCTATCTTCATTTATCAATAAACATAAATGTTAAACAAAGAATGCTGATGAGCACTGTAAAAAAAAAAAAAAGTTTATGAGATTATTTCCAAGGGAGGTGATTTATGGATGTCATATTCAGTGGTAATGTTTTAAAGAAAGGAAGCGATGATTACAAAGGCAGGCAGAGGCAGAGAGAGATGCACCAGGGCTCGGTCATTTTGTTTCCACACAACACAACGCTGTCAGCACTTCGGCAAGGGAAAACACCACATCCAAGGGACTTTTAAAATGAGCAGTTTGGTTGTCATCCTTCCAAATGAATGGATCCCCCCCCACCCCACCTTGAAATAAGTGAATCCAAATATGCGTCTCTGATATTCGCTCTTGTTGAAAGCTCTTACATATTAGTCCAGTCCTCCCCAGGGTGCCATTACCGCTCGATACCCCTGCAGTGAGAACAAAATGAACCAGTCTCTGAGATGTCCAACCTGTTAAAAGGAGAATCGAGCCGACATGAGCGTAACCTCTCTGGTGATTTTTTTGTTGCTGTACGAAAGAGAATCTGAGCCTAGTCGCGGCTGCTTTTGACTAATGAGGGTAGATAGGCGAACGGTGCAAGCTTTTCCAGAGCAAACACATTTGGATATCATAGACGCCCTACGGAGGAAGGAATAATAGAGGATCTGAAGGGTGTGAAAGATCACAGCTTGGGTCCTGGCTGCCTGGCAAACAAATATCACCCAAGAAGTCCGTTCCAAATTTCCTTTGGAATGCCGGGAATTTGGTGCCATCGTGCCCTGCAGCGGAGAGAACAGCTTCAGAGATACTATTTATGTCAGACAAAGAAACCCCGGGTGCTAGAGTGCTCTAGTAGGATGTTGGTGGAGTGGGTGAGATTGATTCATCTCCAAAATACCTAAAGCTTTCATATAAAATCCACCTGTTCTTATTCAAACAGTTTGAATCAACAGATTATGTTACCAAGAGCACAATGAACATCAGTCTGCAGTCATGGTGATATGAGACAGAGAGGACATTTATTGCAATCCCTACCGGTTTTATTCATACATATAGTCTCAGACATACCAAGTGTAAAATTCGATGCCCCTCCTGCAGCACCTATCCCCCTAAATCAGCCCCCTCCCCCCCACGTGCACACGGGCATCTCCCGCATTGGGTAAACAAGGCGAAGCCTTCGTCGACGTGGTTAAGCCAGTGGCTCATGACAAGAAGGCTGAACGAGTGATTTAAGGTTTCAAGTGAGCGGCTTTCACAGCTAATTAACCCGCTGATGGCGGTGCATGTGCAGAGAGGAGCGAGGGATTCCTCCTCAAACGGGGCGCTACTTCAAGTTAAGACAGCCTCACACATTTCCTGTGACACGGAGGCTGAATGTCTTGCAGTGGAGCAGTCACTCATTTGTATTTTTGGAAGCTGCTGGTTGAGCATTTTCTAGTTCCTTCGTCTTTATGAGCATGTTCTAGCGCATGGAGTTTGCTCTTTTAACCATAGGCCTTTGGGGCTCAGGAAGGAGAGGCAAAAGGTATCAAATCTCTGTAAGCTGGCAGCGCAGTGTTGATGGACAGGTTGCCAAATTTAGAGTAAATACGTGAAAAATCTCATGTATTTAATTAAGTCTAAAACTGAGTTCATGAAAACTTTGTCTAGTTGTGAAATGAGCTGCTGACATCCTGTTTTGGCTAAATACCAGCAATTACTTTACTGCTAAAACTACAATTATCGACTTGGAAACACCCTCTCACTTTGAACTTCAAAAATTAAGAGTGAAGAATGCATTGGCGCTGTTTTGCAGGCTTTTTTTTTTCTTCCAGAAACTCAATCTGTGGTGTGCTGAAAGCTCGTTCCTCACCTGTTAGCAGATCACCCACTGCTCCCTAGGGTCACCGCTTGTTTTTTCTCTGCTCTACCACCCAGACAGCAATGCTATTTAGTCACAGGATATTGTTTGTGATTCATGCCTTTGTAATTACAGTTTATGTGCTCCTATTATTAGCAGCTGACTATTTGAACAGATGGTAGGAAACTTTTCCATAGCCCCTTTCTTTTTGCAGATAGATTTTTCAGTAGCTGCATAAATAAAAAGATAACATACAGCGTCTTGTAAATTTTTGCCCCTTTCTGTTTACATGTTGTCACATTAAAGCCCCAAACTCGAATTTTGGGAATTTTTATGGAACACCAATACAAAGTTGTGCTTAATTCTCAAGAAGTACAATGGTGCATTCTTTTTAAAAGATTTTAGTCAGTTCCACCACATAGTATTTTTAAAGCTGCAGTAGAAAAGAGGTCCAAACACCAGTACTTTGCATGGTTTCATTGCCCCAAATCTGTATGAAATATATTAAAAATTGTGGCTGTCATATGACTAAATGTTGAATTATTCAACTGGTCTGGACACTTCTGCAAGGCACTATGACATAGACAATATTTTTTCTCTTTCCCTCTAATAACTTAAAAAATACCTTTCACCAGTTAATGTGAGGATGAATAGACGTAGTAGCAGCAATCTACATCAACTGAGTGATTGTTTTCTAGGATGAAGCTTTTGCATTTTCATTCGAGCAGCAGTAATAGCTCATTTCCATCATCCCCCAGGCTGTTCGGAAAAAAACAAAAAGAAGATAAACAAAAACAAATAAGACCATGCAAGTCATTACAGACCCTTAGCCTCTTTTAACTACTCTCCTAAGAACGGCAATATTATCCATTTGTGTATGCAGCTCCAGGTTATTTTAAATTGCTCTGTGATGAGTTCATGTAAGCCTTCTAAGAAATTTCTGTTATCGTGGGCTGCACTGATGTGGGTTGCATATCCATATCTTTTTGTGGATTTAAGTTAAGTTCCACTTGATAAATTGAAAAGGTGTATCAACTGTCAATTGTATGTAACATTAATAAAACGACAACAGTTTTAACTATGAAACCAAAACAGTAGACTCTGTTGTGCACCGTTCTTCTGATGCATTCTGGGACGTGCTATGGAGATGCAAGAAGTGAACAAAGGTGTGTGTATGACCAGAAAGAGATAAATCAGTCTCATTAATCCTGTCTTCTTATTCTCCCAGGCTGGGAGGCAGAGCAGCACTGCATGGATCTGTAACACAGATGGGCAGAGAGGAGGAGTAGGAAGGGGGGAGGAGCTGTATTATCAATCTGAGCGTCATTAGACATTACAGTGAGCTTGTGAGCAAAAGAGGAATTATGAGATATATGACTCTCACAGCAAACCAACCAATAATGTGCTGAGGTGTACTGTACTCTATTCATCTAGAGAGACACAATAAACCTAATTTACTCTCCTTTCAGTACAAAAGATCTCAAAACATGTAGTCTTGCATTTTGATGCTTCAATCCAAAGCTGAACCTAATTATTTTTATTTATTTATTTTACCAGGTTGCAGTTGCTCACTCAGAGAGAGGTTTGCTGTTTCACCATTCCGTTGAATTGCTGCATGGTCATATTATCTCCACTAAATTCAATTGATTTCAGTCAAAAATGCCATTGATTTTTACCCATCTGCTATCGCCAGGGAGTCCATAAAACAGATAAAGAGGTCATAACCGTTTTACCAGCCTGTAGAAATCCACAGAAAGATTTAAAGGGTCGTGAAAGTCGGCTGGTTCACAATGAGGCCAAGAAAATTCCACAAGAAGGCCGCATTGCAAAAACCTGAATCTCAAAGTAAGTTTTAAGGATGATTGCTATTACAACAGTAGTCTCTAGGGGGAAAAGAGATTTTCTGGAAATATGGGTTTACGTCAATAAAAAAGTATTTTTTATATATTTTTTTAGCAGTTTAGCCGTTGAGCTAGTTTTAAACAAGGAGCAGTTTATGTTTAAAAGTTGACAAGGCACACAGGGAAGAAAAGTCCTAAGACTTTATCTGTACTTAAATTGCATTTTAGAATATTTTCTCCAACGTGTGCACTCTTGATTTGCTCTTTTGCTCATAGATGTTTTTGGGTTTTCTGCTTACTACTAACGTTTTTTCTGGATTTATATTGCATTCCAGTGCAACCAGTGGAAAAAAGACTTTCTCTCACTGGTCTGTTTACAAACCAACATTTGACCCAAACAGCAGAAATTGTCATTTTGAAATTTTTTTATTGACGTAAAAACTTCACACCTCTGAAGCTTTTTCTCAGTGTATGTACCAGTGGTGAATTTGTCAACCTGCCCTTATGGATTCTAGTTCTCTTGGGTTCTCCAGGTCAGCAGTCATAAAGTTCAATAATAGGTAGGGACAGCTCTGTGTAGACACCTACATATTTTCTGCTGAGAAAGATTCAAAATCAAGAAGCATTAACTTTTTTTACGAGGAGGAGGGGGACATTTTTGGCTCTAGAGGTTTTTATTTCACTGTACATTGACAGGAAAACACACCATGAGAAAGGGGAGAAGATATGATGCAAGGGTCAACGGGCCGGGATCCAAACCAGCAACAGCAGCGTCGAGGACCGAGCCCTCTGTACACAGGTTGCGCGCTCTACCCACTGCGCCTCTCGCAAGAACTATTAACTTTTGATCAAAGGAGAGGGTAATAGATATTAGACGTAAATAAATGTCACAGAATTGGCTCATTTCGTTCAAATGGCTGGGGCCTTAAAATAAATTCCAAAGTAACCTAAAACAGAAAAGTGGAAGCATGAACCCTGAGATAAAGTTACCAAACTCTGAAATGCATAAATGTCACAGTTTGATTTGGTCAGTTCACTGTGATGAGTGGGGAAACTTGGATATTATAACAACACTTTTAACTACCCAAAGTTATAATCAATCTTTATTGCATGTTCCGAGACAGGTTGTGTCAATTATTTAATCAAGATTAGCTTTGAAGCTCATATTGTCTACCACAGTAATGTAGTTAAAATTATATGGACATTTTGCCATATAAAATATGGCAGCTGAAAAAATATGTGTGCAGCTGAAGGAAATACAACAGATTTATTTTTTTCCACACGTTTTTGGCACATTGCTAACTTTTACAATGAGGAAATTGTGTTTGAGACACACCCATTTTAGATCAAATGGTCCTGTGACATTGACATATAAAGAAACTACAGCTAATTTATAATGCACATGTCCGGGGACCTAAGTTGGATCTCAGTCCTGTCAGCATTTTATTTCACTTGCCATCACCCTAAATGATTTACAAGATCGGGTTTGCACCTCCATCACCTTCAGCTGTATTGACTGAGGCAGCGCAGACTTTGGAGAACCCCCACATCCTCATTGTTTACCTGTGCTTTCTGTGAGGCTCCGAGGTTTGAAAAATGGGGTAGCTCTTCCTTGCTTTCCTCCTATTGGGATATTTTTTACTACCACAGAGAAAAAAAGGGTAGAGAATGTGATGGGTGAAGAAGACATGAGAAACTTGGGCCGGAAGGAATTCACTTATTTAAGGAAGAGATGAGACGTTATATTACAAAAGCCTTAAATGTATTTTTTTCAGAATGCATTAAATGTGAAAAAATGGACTTGAAAAACATTATCACCTAAAAAGATGTCATGGGAGTCATTAGATCTTTCAAAATAGATGACATTAGTCTGTTTCATGATTTTTTCTTCTTATTTCAGAACTACAGCCCTTTCTCTGTGACGTAGATGTGCAGCTAAACCAAATCCACATAATAGCATTAAATTATACCTCTCAAAACCATGAAAATAAATACATCCCTCTACAGTGCTGCCTTTAAGGCTGTGTTTTGGATACGCATGAAAGATTTTCACTTTATTTCAGTGATTTTAGTGGAAGTGGTGAAGCTTTCGCTGTGTAAATCACCCAAGTTATAATGATAGATTTGTTGGAAACCGAGAAGACAGTCAAGCAGGACCCATGTACCGAGTGACTAACAAAACGTTCCAATTTTAATCACACTTATGTGGAAATCGTCCTGTTTAATCTGAATTCAGAAATCTCTGAAAGAGTTTGACTTTTATCAGATAAATCTGATAAAAGTCAGATTGGTTGGTAAATTTAATAAAGTGCATGTTTCATTTCAGAGTGGAATATACTTTTTTACCAATAAATCTTCTTACAATAAAATCTTCCAGTTTTCCAAAACAATTTATATATATATATATATATATATAACAGGGGTGGCATTCGAGCTTGCTTAAATCAGCTTCAACATTCTTAGTGCTAATAAAATATGTAAAATGGACAAAACCCTGTTCTGGGGAACACATGTTAGCACAGCTAGAAAAGTGTCTGATTCTGATCATCTGAATACATACGCAGATCATATGTGTAAAATCAAAAGCTCATGAAAATCCCAGCGTCTACTGTGACTTTTGTGTAGACTCCCTGGTGTTACAAATCAACAAAGCTAGCCCCAATGGTTCCACTTGAACATTCCCCCCCCCCCAAAAAAAATTATTTTAAAAAGCTTAATTATCAAACCATACCTTTTCTTGACCTTACTTTCAAGGAAATCATAGTTTTCAACGATAAGAAATAGATGCAATTAATTCAGATATCTGTCTGCTAAATTAAACTGTTTGTGAATTAAACATGTAAACAGAATCAACAATGTAAACAAACAAGTATCTTGTTCGTCAGGAGTGCGATGAACACCATGGTTTTATGTATATCTTGTGTGTTCATAACTGAGAACTCCAGAATAATGTTTATTTTCAATGTTTAATGTCACCCAAAGTGATGCATTATGGTGCCAAAGATACATTGTAAAACAACAGTATCTGATGTCCTCCGAGTGGGAAAAAGCTGAAATCTATTGTGAGAGCAGCAGGAAAGGAATCTATTGCTTGAAAGAGAGAAAAACATAAGTACTGACGCAAAGCAATTATTACAAGTGGATTTCTAGTAGATTAATGTCTACATTTTTTGCTGATGTTAAATTTCAGATGGCTTTCAGGCTCATTATATACATCATTTTATATATAAGCAAAGCAATGCTCTTCTATTTAAATGATCAATTCGTAGTCCTATTCTGGTATATTTATTTGTCCTGATTTTAAAAGTAAATACACACCTGCCTTGCCTTTTCACATCAAATTACACACGGATGGATTATATACTCTAATTAGGTGATTTAGGTGAAGGCAAAAAATGGCACTGGAATAATTTAGGTGCATCAGAGTAAAGGGATCTAAATATATGCATTCCACTTTACTTCAACTTTGTGTTGGTTAATAATTGTAAATCCAAGTAAAATGCATTTCAATGAATTTTTTTTTGTTGTTGTTCCTATTGGGGAAAAAATGTGAAAAGTTCAAGCAGCCCAAATACCTTTCCAGGGTACTGTATGCGCAGCATTCAGGTGAATCATATAACAGAGCCTCATTTGTTGTCTGTGATGTGTCCACTGATAGAAACGAACACTGCCTGAGGGGTGGAGTCCATGTCTCTCCCTCTCTGTCAAACGCCAAGGAACCCTGCACAGGGGAACTTTAGAATGAGTCTTTGTTTTGGTCGACTCTCCTCCTCTCGCTCTTCTGTCATCCTTTGATCATTTCTGTCTTCCTCACTGTCTGTCAAGTCTCATGGGGTTGATGGGGGATAAGATTCATTGAGGACTGCGCCAGGAGAGAGACAAAAGTGTGTCGTCCTTTTCCCCCCGCTGGGCCATTCCTAGCCTTGGCTCTAAGCTTCCACCTCCTCAAGTTCTCAAGTCGGGTGACAAGAGAAGGAAATTAATAAGATTAGAGTTCTTGTGCAAAGGCCTGTGGTAGATACCTGTGCCTTTCCTTAAACCAGTCAAGGAGTATCTATGAAAGGATGCAATGCCTTGTGGCCAGTGAAAGATTTTAAAATGTGCTGACATATTACTTAGATCTATGGTTACTAAGTTATTGTACAAGTACCAATTGTGGTACTTGAGCTGCCTGATAATCAGAACATATTTTATTAATATTAATTATTTGCATGGCAGTTACGAACAAATGAACGGTGGTGTAGAGCTTTTAATTTAAACCATAAACGATGAGCTGCTTATTTAGTTGGCAGAAAATCAGTAACAACAGCTCATGATGTGTTTCATTTACCTCTGAATTAACAACCTGGTTCTGTGAATAACATCCATCCCAGCTTGATCATGATCCAGTTTCAAGATCATAAACCATTGGGATTTGCTGATCAATATGCTAGTTTTTAAGGCCAGCAGGAAAATAACCTGTTCTTACAGGATCAGTCTCAAAGATTCACAAAGATGCATGGCGGTCTTGTTAGGTTCTGAGACCCCAGCTGGTGAGAAACCTCAGACCCAAATAATTGAGAATTTATAAAACTTTTGGAATTTTAACTTCTAAAAAGAAGAGTTTTTAATTTTTTAAATTTACAAAATTCATTTCAGTTTATCTATCAATCCTTAGTCTATTACTAATGACCTCCGAACCCTTCACCTTTTCTTCTTCTTCTCGCTATTTTATGCCTTTGCAGTTCTTTTAAAATCTAGTTTGGGTTTGGGTTAGTCTGTCATATCCCGAGTCTTACTACCAAGCCACTCAGGTGGTTTAATTTGTTGTTTTAAAAGAAATAAGCCTAAAAGTTAAAATGTAAGTTTTGCATATAGGAAACAGCAACAGCTCACAGTGCATCTCTTTGTTCCTCTTTTTTATTTTAAGCAGTGCATTGATTTTTACATCTATCCCGGACATGTCCATACATCTTTCCAACTCCTGTCTTCTCCCCGGCCAGCTTTACAGCTTCGGTCCGAACACAGGAAGTGTCAGCTCTCTGCTCTGCGATTGGCCACCACTGCTGCTCAGCTTTAAATGCCCCCAAACTCTGTCAATACTATCGATGTACTCCACAGGCATTTTTGAGTGATCCTGCTGTCACCGAGATGTAATGACAGCCAGCGAAGGCCTGATTGGATCTGCACTACTGCAAGGTTGGTCGGCATGCAGCCAAGCATTGATAAAATGTCACGGACTTCAGTGCTTTGATTAGCCCTTCGACTAATGCCACGCTAAGCAGAAACATTACTCTGCCCCTGCTGGCTGCACAGCTAGAAGAGGGGAGGGCTGACTGAGGGAAAGAGAAAATATACTCTACAGGGAAATTAACCAATGTGGATGAAATGGTGTACCAAGGAAATTCTTGGATAAATTAACAACGCAATTACATTACATGACACACTGCAAGATGGATGAGGAAAACTTGGCCGGTATTGTGTTCTGTTTTCCAAATTGCAATTTATTTGAGGGCTCTAATGGATGCCGCATTAAAACATGTTGGGCTGCGGTCAGATTTCATTGTGTGTCACCCAGATGTGATTGATGACCCTCTCCTCCACGCCTATCGACCCCCACTCCCAGCCATGTCCTCTCCTGGAACCCTTTACTTCTCCCGCATTCTCTTCCTAGTCTGCATTCTCTGCACATTCGCGGAGAATTTTAAACATTTGCAAAGGATCCAGGAGGATTCAATTGATTTTCTTATCACTTAATTTCCTTGCTTGCTCCTTCAACGAGGCGATAAATTCTGGGTTGCTTGCAAACTGAAAGCTGCACTCCATCTCTTCTCTCAAGCCGTAGTAAAATTCTATCAAATGCTTTTTTCTTTGAATTCCAACCTCTCATCATATCCCTCTGATCTTCCTTTGCCTTTTCATCTGCTTTTGTTCCAGCTGCAATGAGAGCTCCAGCTATTCTTTGAGGGGGAAAAATATAATCAAAAGTATTTTTATTACTGTAGCAAATGCATTAGTGTATAAGGAACATCTGGAAATCATCTACAGCAAGTATGCTCAGTTATGACAGTATCACAGCGACTTTATCTTCATAGTTACTTAAAGGACAGGGGGAAAAAAAAAAAACGATGTGTACTTTGAACTTGGACAAGCAGAGTTTTCCTACATTAACCTGAATAAATGGGTTGCAGTCTTTGATTATTTCCCCTCTTCCAATCAAAACAACATCCCACTTGATGTTTCTGGAGTCATCTGAGCAGGAAAGCATTAAGGATATTTAGAACAGATCAGAATGCAAGCACAACTTCTGCATGACATCAGCAAATGCTCCTCTGAAATAAAAGCACATAAACAGCTTTTCTTTTTCTTTTTTTTCAGGTTCATTTCATATGTGAGCAAACAGATTAATAATGAATGAGCAGCACTGACAGGACACATATTTCACTTAGTGGAAATGGCTTAACGCAGTCGGCCTGCATTACACCCCAATCACTGGAATAGAGACGAGAGCTGCATGGAGGAGTGAAGGGGGGGATTCAAAGTAAGTACAAAGAATGTTGAACTCCTGTGTGTCTGCAATAACAGTGACCTAGTTTGTAACAACTATTCACTACCAACTAGTTTGAAACTTAAACTGACAATGTAGTTTTACATTGAAATTTGTTTGAATCGGCGTAGTTGAGTTGACTGCCTTCCTTCAGTGTGAGACAATGTTGGCACCAGCCACATCAAATGTCTTAGGTGTTTTAATGCAGATTTTTTTTTTAGGTTATAGACCCTTTAGATCTATAACCTGAAAGGTTTTAGGTTATAGACTTTTTCCACAAAATTACCTAAACCTGCTGAGAGTGCAGAAAATGCCGATTGATGCTTTTTCCACACATACCAAGAATTGTATTGGAAACATGTTGGTACCATTTTATGTATGAATGAAATCTTGCTGCGATTTTACAATAAGTTGTATTTGACCTTCTGTGATGATGGACCAGAGAGGCAATGGGATCAATAAATGAATAAACTTACCAAAAGCTGGAATATGTGTTTTCCTACTGTTAAAAACGTTTTTAGTCAATTTTAAACTTGAATGATAACCTCCGTCAAAAAGAAACAATCATTAACAAGAAAATCGTAATGTGATCGCTGGGAATTTCCTGATCTGATCCAGATGTTTGTTTTTTTTTACTGATTGCATTGGCGTACCTGACAAACTCCCAAAGGCTATAGTTGATGTACTACCTGATTTTTTTCAATTGCACTATTTATGCAAATGTTATTGATTGTAAAACTGTGTATCTGAAAAGGTTTGGGTGCTCCTTCAGCTCAGGGTCACTGTCTTGTGATCTGCTCTATGCTGTTCTTAGATCTTCCCAGCTCTACCAGGAGAGCTACAGAGAACAGCTGAAACACAGGTCAAAGTTCAAAGCAAAGTGCTAACTTTCCTAAACAAGTCAAGTTAGTTTTATATATAGATAATATTCTGGAACTACAGTGACATATGTTACAAACCAGAGAATTATTGAGTCATATTAAAATAGAAATGAAATAAGCTAATGTATGGGAAATATTACAGCAAACTGCTCTACACAGAAACATCAGCAGCTGGACATAATCATAATTTAATTAAAAATTCCCTGCATGTCTTGAGAAGACTATATCTTTAGAAGCAAATACTAATACTAAAGATCTGTGTGTCAAACAACACATAGTCAGTACATTTATACTAGCTTTCTTAGCCAGATTACATATTTGCTGGACCAGTATACTGATACTGACCTGCAAGAAAACACAGTCTGGGACAAAGCATCTGTCACTGTCAGGGAAAAAAACAGACTGAAAAGATTGCAGAGTCATGAACTTTATGTGTAAGTGAGGTGAGTGGAACACAATACTGATGCAAACCATGTAATACTGATGAAATGTAATGTGTTCTTTTCCATATTTAGTATTGATTTTAAAGAAGGATCAGATCAAGATCAGGAAGTTGATATTCTTAGCTGACCTGGATCATATTCTCGCTAGGAGGAGACGGTGGTCGGGGTGGAGGGTTGAAGTGTTGCACACACCTTGTTACTTTTGTAAAAACCACCTTTTTGTATCTGAAACATTTCGAGTGCAAAGTATTGCCTTCTACCGTGACACATTTTGAACCCACTTAACAGTAATCCCCTTTCGTTTAGTACTCTTTGTTGCTTTAAGGAATGGAAATAAATAAAACTCACCCGCAGAGGGAAGCTTAGACTCACAATTTATCATTTTCATAAATCTGTTGGCATGAACGGGTATCATAAAAAGAAAACAGATACAATATAAAGTTTTCAGAAAACAATGTTTAAACAAAGGTAACCGAAACATCCATAACTCATCAACATGTCAGAAATGCCCAAGAAAAATACAAAGATATGCAATTTTGTACATGGGTGAAACATTTACAGGTTTGAGATTAATGTGCAATTTTGTGAAGAGGTGAATTGACCATGTAAGAGAAAAAAAAGGCCTGTATGGTGCATCTCTAGTAATTCCCTTTTTATTTTATTTTATTTTTTTCTGAGCACACGTCCTCAAAACTGTACTGTGCCGTTATCACAGCATTTCTGCTGAACATTTTGAGCTCTGTGATCTTTACGTTCTGGTATGCAAAACATCTGCAAAGCAACAGACCAGTTTTTTTTCTAATGCTATATTTATTGACTTACTTGTAATTCTTTGTGGCTTTTGGGGGGAAATTCAGCATGACATTCTTACCCCCCACCCCCCTCGGTTCTCAGTGGTTAAAAACAACAGCGAGCCTGGTGTTTCTTTTGGCCATCACATGGCTTTTAGAGCATTTGTCTAAACAAAGTTTGGGGTTTGTAAATAGCAAAGCTTATCTTGCCATCGAGGCCTCCCTATGGCTGCTGAGCCAGACCACCTGCTATGGAAATGTCTTTGCTGGGTTGAAATATTAAGACCTCAGCTCTCCTTCTCACTCTCAGTGCTTCCTTTCCATACGTGCAACCACATCTTCACAGCTGACATGGCTGAAGGAAGTATGACCGAAGCCCTCTTCACATTGTCCTCTTAGAGTTCTCTGCCAAGGGGACTTCCCATCTTTCTCCTCCTCCTCCCCTTCCCCTTGCTGACCTCCCCCCCTCCCCATTAACTCTCCCTACACTTTGTCTGCTGAACAAATCACTGGACAGGGAGGGCTTTCCCGCAGGTTCAGATCCATCATGTAAAAAGATGACACATCTTTTGAGGGAAAACGGGGCAAAAGGGAGAAGAAGAGGCGGTTTTATGAGAGAAAACATAAACAGAAATGTTTTCCTGTGATGGTCGCCAGTGGCACGCAGGAAATGAGAAAGAGAAGTAGAAAGGGGCAAAAGAATAAGTACTTAAAATACAACATATATATA